>CADEHL010001012.1:1750000-2017500 GCA_902827135.1 Harpagifer antarcticus
TGGAGCGATCCATTTCAATAAATGCCCTACTCACATATTGAGCGCTAATATTTATCATGAAATCAGCGCGGCCGCCAGACCGACTAAACAAATACGGAGCTTCCACGTCTCTTAGACCAACACACACGCACAAACCAACAGTAAACACACACACTGACATGTCACTGAAAGTAGCCTCAAACTTCCAGTGAGGCAGCCATACTACAATCCTCAATAAGAACTATTTTGCATTACTATACCTTCCACCCTTTTGCCTTCAGAACTGCCTTAATTCTTTGTGGCATAGACTCAACAAGGGGCTAGAAACACTCCTCAGAAATGTTGGGCCATTTTGACATGATACATCACACAGTTGCTGCTTATTTGTCGGTTGCACATCCATGATGCAATTCTCTGGTTCTACCACATCCCAAGGGTGCTCTATAGGATTGAGATCTGGTGACTGTGGAGGCCATTTGAGTACAGGGAACTCATGGTCATGTTCAAGAAATCAATTGGATATGATTTGAGCTTTGTGACATGGCGTTATCACTGTGGTCATAAAGGGATGGACATGGTCAGCAACAATACTCAGTTAGTCGGGGTCAGCAACAATACTCAGTTAGTCGGGGTCAGCAACAATACTCAGTTAGTCGGGGCTCAATTGGTACTGAGGGGCCCAAAGTATGCCACTAGTCTGAAACGTTGATTCAAGGCAGAATGGATCCATGCTTTCATGTTGTTTACGCAAAATGATGACTCGTCTGGCACCAACAACCATGCCACGTTCAAGGTCACTTAAACCACATGTCTTCTCCATTCTGATCCTCTGTTTGAACTTCACCAGGTCGTCTTAACCATGTCTACATGTCTAAATGCATTGAGTTGCTGCCATGTCATTGGCTGATTAGATATTTGCATTAACGAGCAGTTGAACAGGTGTACCAGTGAGTGTTTATATCCTGCAGTACCAGGCTGTGTTCAGGCGTAACCCCTCTGTTTCCTTGATGTGGTCCTTTCAATGTTACTGAGGACATTTTAGGGCGGTAACCATTTCATGTGGGCGGATCACATGGGCGTGACTGGTAGTGAGCTCCCTCTGATTACCAATGTAGGGCTAGCATGTGTAATGTTTTATGTTTTTAAACCCAAAAGTATGTAGACACCTGGGCAATACATATTTTATCTCTAAAACATTGACACTATTATATAAAAGCCTCCACTCTTCCGATGTAAGCCTTCTAACAGATTTGTGGAGCCTTAATGCAGGAATTTGCTCCCATTGAGCAACCGTTTTAAATTTTTACACAATATTTTAATCTTACTTTGACCTTGGACCACCATTGGCAATTTTCCTCTCAAAGAGATAGTAGTGACTTTCTGAGATCCTTCTTGTGAAAGTGAACGACACACCAACAAATCAAGCAGATTTCCCCCACATAAAGGCATCTTTGATACTCTGAAGTTATTTAGTATGGAATTGGGCCACAGCAATACTCATGATTGAATATGTGAAGTCATGTGACCTGCAAGTTGTATCACTCAACATGCTTTTAACTTACTGCCATTCCCCCCGAGTTTGAATATATGTGTGTATTTCATATGTGCGTACCTTAATGTGTGTTAGTGTGAATATCAGAAGCAGCCTAGTTGGTGGCTGAGGGGGGGTCTCTGAGCTCTGACTTGATGAGGGACTCTGTAAGTCTCTCTGCTGATGGGACTTCTTCATCCTTTTCATCATCTGTATGCAGAAGCATACAGTATATGTGGATTGGCATTGTGAGGCTGGGGTCATGCGTTGGGGGTGGGGTCCCATGAGGGAAGACTAGGGTTAGGGTCACAGCAGTACGTGCAGCAGTGTTAGAAGAAGTACTCTTTTTACTTGAGTAAAAGTAGCAAGAGTAAAGTGAAAAAATACTCTGTTTCTAGTAACATGTGTAATAGTGTACTCAAAATCATATATTTTTTTAAATAATTGATTAAGACTGTTGATGCATTAATGGGTTGATAACTAATTTTGACTATTTTATAAACTGCTGCTTGATTGTTTATTTATAATTTGTACCAGAAATCCGAATCAGGTGTATTGCCAAGTAAATTAACACATACAAGGAAGTTACTTAGGTGTATAAGAAAAATATATACATTTTTACACGAGTTGTAATTTAGCCATTAATCTGAATAAAGTAACTCAATTTGTCCGACTAAATGTAGTGGGGTTTAAAACTACAATATGGCTTCCAAAGTGTAGCGGAGGAAAAGTATAAAGTGAAGTACTAGTACCTTATAATCATGCTTTGATACAGTACTTTATTACATTACGGTGAGCACCACACTTGGGTCACAGCTCTTTAATAGTCTTTTCATGCACTTCATAGGAATGAGACCTTTGCCTTCAGATCTGAGGAGAGTTTTGAAGTGAAATGAAATAAATCAGCATATAAAATAAGGAGGTAATGATGGCAGCGGAAAGGAAGGGGGACAGGTCTCGGCGGGTATTTCAACCGACTGCTTGTCAGGAGTGAGACAGCTCTGACAAGAGTTTGCGGAGGTCCTTCAGCGTTCCTCTTTTGTGTGACAAGGAGAGGCAGGCGGGGGGGGGACTCGAGACAGCCGAGGTCGCCAGAGCCGTTTCCAGCGGGTCGCGTTAACGCCAACCTGCCTGTCATGACTCATGAAGTTGGAAAAAAGAAGATAAAAAGCGTGTTTTCCACCGGTTGAGGTAGGTGTCGCAGGTGAAAGTTGAATTGGCTCTACATGCGACCCAACGTGTTCTTAATCCGGTGAAGGACGTGAATCTTATTACCTCCTGTGTGTAGTTCAGAGGGTGAAGAATGGAGGTTCATGAGGATAGATGGCAGCCGTCTTTTATCCATTTATCAGCCTGAACGCTTACTCCTCTTCCTCTGATGCGACATTACGAGCTGCAGCAAGGTAGAAGGGACAAGATACTGTCAAATATACAAAAATAGAGCCACTTGTTGTCAATAATACTTTATGAGAAGAATATACTCTCTGCTCCATAGCTTCTCTTGATAATTGGACTTAAACTCCCACTGTACATTTTACATATATATTCAATTTAATATTGAATAATCCATTTCTTGCACAATAATTATATTTGCTACTTGAAATGTGTATTTCCACATGTATATTTTCCACATGTATATATCTTTAAAACCATTTTTTAATGTTATTTCTTTCTATTTCAGAAATATTTTTTTATAGTCAACAACAAGGCAACACCAAAAACGTAATTTTACATTTAAATACATTTAAAAACAGTCATACAAAAGCAAAGAGAATCATTTTAGATCACTTCCACATATCTGCTTTCATTATAGTCACACATAAAGCAACCTGAATACCAGAATAGATTTGTCTTAACTGACCAAAAACGAATTATTAATAGTATTTCTAATTACCTCACAAATGAATGCAGACCTTTTTATTCAATGTAATAGTTTACCCAACTCAAGCTAGTTCTAAGAGTCCGCTAATTGATTTTTACACTGGAGGGAGATGATGGAAACCAATTGTGTCTAAGGGTAGAAAAGCAAATATGCAAAACGGTCATGCATGCAGGAATAAAACAGAAATATATCGGCCTCCATCACGCAGACCGGCTTGCTCAAAGGTCTTTGTTTCATATGTTTGCCTCATTGCTCAGTGGAACATTTGTTTCTCTGCAAGCCTCACGCTGCTATTGTCTCCCCGCAGCCTTTCAACCCCGCATTCTCCCAACCAATTGTCAGTAATAAGAGTTCAGCAGACTCTACCATGAATATGCATATTAATGTCTCAACATCACATTGCTAGAACAGTCCAAAAAAAGAAGAAGTTTTTATCCAATTACACTTCTAAATCAGCAATAATTACAACCCTATACATCATCTGCATATTTCAATTAATATTCAAATCTTGTATAGCATGCACATGTATAATATATTCAAGATTAGGTATATTACAATTATATCTCTATCCTGCCTCTACCTAGCTTCTCTTTAATAAGCTGTGTTCCCTGGTAATGTTCCTGAACTTATTATAATGCAATATGCTCAGGCATAAGAATCACATCTTTAATATTATTTCTCGCAATTAACATGGAGCCGAAAAATACAGAGGGCCTCCTTCGTTAATTTGCCCAGACACTCACATGTAATGCAAAACAGAAGGGGTAGTAAACAGGTCTCTGTCTGACTTCCACACACACGCCCGAGTCAGTCAAGTGTTGCAAATCTAATTTAAATATATGAATGTTTTGCTTTGTCCATTTCCCTGAACTTCGGCCCTGCTCGAATAGGAAATGATTCTGCTTAGTATTGTTGGAAGGATTGGCGCTGTAAGACATTTGTCAATACTTGCTATCTGTCCAATTTATATGTTCTATACCCTCAAAGCTCAGGAGACTTCAATTAGACAAGTACCTGTATCCGCTGCTCTGCTCTACAGCTCCCAGGAGCCCTTGTGCTCATATTGAATCATGGAGAGACAGTTAATATTCCAGGGGAAGGGAGGATCTATAAAGTCGCCGCCATAAACAAGACAGGGGCCTTTGTAACAACCCAATAATAGCAGTAAATAAAGAGCTTACACCTGTACGAGGAAGGCCAGGTCTGATAGGGTGCGCTCTGCAGACAGCTGTAAACGCTCGGGGTAAAGAACAGTGAGCACTGTTAATGGATAGGTTTATCTTAAAGCATGCCATCTGCCGTTAATCACGCACAAGTATCGGGTTGCAAGTTAGCTTAAAGTACCCCTCTTCTTCTCCTCTTCCTCCTCCAGGATCCCGATAAAGATTGGTGGAGGTGGAGATGTCGGGGGGGGGGAGGAGGGGTACACAGGATCCCTGAGAGAATAAAGCATCAAACCCACTCAGCAGCACCACTAACAATAATAAAAATGCCTCGGCTTAAAGGTGACATTCCCAATTTACGATTATTTGTGTCTATAAAGTGTATTCCTCGCCTCCTGACTCATTCGCAGGCCCTCCCTTACAAGAACAATGCATTAAGGAGGGGGGTGGGGGGGTGGGGTGCCGAGGGTAAATGGAAATTCTATCCATTTTACTAAACCGACAGGCCCACACTATACCTGAGACTTTCAATTTTGCCGGCGTGACCTCCAAGGAGACATTTTCTGTCTCCTCTCCGTCTACCTTCGCCTCATTCAATTCCCTGTTTGCTTCCGAACCGGCCCCTCGGAAGCACCCGGGGGCCCGCAAAGCCGTTATGGATGAGCTCCGAGGCAATTCTGAAAATAGAGAGAGGAGAGGAGTGTAGATCTCCGCTCCCCCCTCGAAAAAGATTTACTTCAGGGTGTAAGATGGATGAAATCAGCCTCTGTATCTCTTTTAGTGATTGTTTTTCCTTCCTGCCTTTTTGTGTAAAAGGAGGGTGTTCAACAGGATGGGAAATGTGATGGATTAGGAGGTTGGGATCGTGAAGGTGGAGATGTGGAGTTAACCTGAGTAATGCTCTGAAGCAGTCCAGCTGATACACCTCTACACTGCTGGCTGGAAGAATCACACTGACTTCATTTTGGTTTCAAGTTGTGAAGGATAACGTATTTGTCACGGTTGAGTGAAGGAAGCAGGACCCAAGCGCAGATAACTTTGATAAACCTTTATTTCAAGGCTAAATGGGACGAATACCGACAAAAACAGAACACTCACCGGTGAAGTCCGTCACCAACAAAAGAAGCACCGACACTGAACACAGCACGAGACAAGACTAAATACAGGGAGGGATAATTACAAGACACAGGTGAACACAATCGGCTAACGAGACACAGGTGAGGAGGGAGGAGAAAAACACAAGAGCCACAGGTGAACACAATTAGCTAACGAGACACAGGTGAGGAGGGAGGAGAACACACAGGGACACTAACGACAGGAGGAAAACATGACAGAGACCAGTGAAAACACCCAAACTTAGACAGAACTGTGACAGAACCCCCCCCTCAAGGGACGGATTCCAGACGTCCCTAAACCCCAACACAAAAATCCAAAAAAATCCAGCAGGGTGGGTGGAGGGGGTCCGGAGGAGGGACGTATCCCTAGGCCACCAGGGTGGGTGGAGGGGGTCCGGAGGACGGGACTAAGCTGACCGCCCAGGAGCCCAGTAGGGGACCAGGAAGGGATCTCGGGCGGACGGCCCGGGGGCAAGGCAGAGTCCATGGTGGGGCGTAGGCCACAGCGGGCGAACTCAGGGGGCCGAGCATGAGGGCGAAGGCAGCGGCAGGAAGAGTCAGGGGGCCGGGCTCGAGGACGAGGGCAGCGGCAGGAAGAGTCAGGGGGCCGGGCCCGCGGACGAAGACCGCGGCTCACAGAGGGTCGGGATCGAGGGCGAAGACCACGGCAGGAAAAGTCAGGGGGCCGGGCCCGAGGACGAGGGCAGCGGCAGGAAGAGTCAGGAGGCCGGGCCCGCGGACGAAGACCGCGGCTCACAGAGGGTCGGGATCGAGGGCGAAGACCAGACAGCTCCGGAGGCCGGGCAGGACCCGGTGTCGGCCGGACAGGAACCGGAGCCGGCGGGACAGGCTTCGGCAGGATCCCCCACGGAAGAGGACCAGGAGTTGGCAGGACCCCCAGCAGGAGAGCGGTTGGCGGGACCTCCGACGAGACAGGACAAAAGGTTGGCAGTACCCCCGGCAGGAGAGTAGACGGCGGGACCTCCAACGGCACAGGACACAGGGTTGGCAGTACCCCCGGCAGGTGAGTAGACGGCGGGACCTCCAACGGAACAGGACATAGGGTTGGCAGGACCCCCGGCAGGAGAGTAGTCGGCGGGACCTCCAACGGGACGGGACATGGGGTTGGCAGGAACCCCGGCAGGAGAGTAGTCGGCGGGGCCTCCAACGGGACCGGACACAGGGTTGGCAGGACCCCCGGCAGGAGAGTAGTCGGCGGGGCCTCCAACGGAACAGGACATAGGGTTGGCAGGACCCCCGGCAGGAGAGTAGTCGGCGGGGCCTCCAACGGGACAGGACACAGGGTTGGCAGGACCCCCGGCAGGAGAGTAGTCGGCGGGGCCTCCAACGGAACAGGACATAGGGTTGGCAGGACCCCCGGCAGGAGAGTAGTCGGCGGGGCCTCCAACGGGACAGGACACAGGGTTGGCAGGACCCCGGCAGGAGAGTAGTCGGCGGGGCCTCCAACGGGACCGGACAAAGGGTTGGCAGGAACCCCGGCAGGAGAGTAGTCGGCGGGGCCCTCCAACGGGACAAGACATGGGGTTGGCAGGACCCCCGGCAGAGGGCTAGTCTGCGGGACCTCCAACTGGACAGGACATGGGGTTGGCAGGACCCCCGGCAGAGGGCTAGTCTGCGGGACCTCCAACTGGACGGGACATGGGGTTGGCAGGACCCCCGGCAGAAGACTAGTCTGCGGGACCTCCAACTGGACAGGACATGAGGTTGGCAGGACCCCCAGCGGAACCTCCAACGGTACAGGACATGGGGTTGGCAGGACCCCCGGCAGAAGACTAGTCTGCGGGACCTCCAACTGGACATGAGTAGGGGCTTGAGTGGGGACTCGAGAGAGGGCTTGAGAGGGAACTTGAGAGGAAACTGGAGAGTGGACTCGAGAAGGAACTCGAGAGGTAACTCGAGAGGGGACCTGAGAGGGGACTTGAGAGGGGACCTGAGAGGGGACTTGAGAGGGAACTCGAGAGGAGACCTGAGGGGAAACTTGAGAGGTGACTCGAGAGGGAACTCGAGAGGGGACTAGAGAGGGGACTTGAGAGGGAACTCGAGAGGAGACCTGAGGGGAAACTTGAGAGGTGACTCGAGAGGACACTGGAGAGTTGACTTGAGAGGGGACTCGAGAAAAGACTCGAGAGGGAACTCGAGAGGGGACCTGAGAGGGGACTTGAGAAAAGACTCGAGAGGGAACTTGAGATGGGATGAGGGAAGGGACTAGAGAAGTGACTCGAGGAGGGACTTGAGAAGTGACTAGAGGTGGGACTGGAGAAGGGACTAGAGAAGGGACTAGGAAAGTGACCTGAGGAGGGACTAGGGAAGGGACAAGAGGAGAGACTAGAGAAGGGACCAGGGAGGGGACTATGGCAGCTGGGGCCAGAACTGGGGCTGGAACCATGGCTGCTGGGGCCGGGACCATGGCTGCTGGGGCCAGAACTAGGTCTGGAACCATGGCTGCTGGGGCCAGAACTGGGGCCGGAATGATGGCTGCTGGGGCCAGAACTGGGGCCGGAATGATGGCTGCTGGGGCCAGAACTGGGGCTGGAACCATGGCTGTGTGGGCCGGTTCTGTAGCCGGAACCATGGCTCTTGGGGCTCGGATTGCTAGCCTGGACTTGCGACTCCTTCTCTTAGAAGCCGCCTGAAGGCTCCGTGGACCTCCAAAAGCCAGCCGAGTTCCAGAAAACGCCTCTTGGACAGGAGCAGGAACTGGGGCGGAAGCACTGGTTGACTCCAGACGGAACACACCGAGACGTTTATAGTCCGCAGGCTGGAAATCACACGCCCAGATGAAGTTCAACATCCAGTCAGGTAAGAACTTCACCAAGTCCGGTTTCTCCATAGCCAACCGGTGCGCCTCTACCAGAGCGGCCTCCTTCTGCCGAACACTGGACGCTCCCCTCCACCAATCATAGCAGCAAGCCAAAGCAAATGAAAAATGCTGTAATTCCTCCTCAAATGGGTCATCTGCTGGGTCCATCTCTGGTCGGTGCTTTCTGTCACGGTTGAGTGAAGGAAGCAGGACCCAAGCGCAGATAACTTTGATAAACCTTTATTTCAAGGCTAAATGGGACGAATACCGACAAAAACAGAACACTCACCGGTGAAGTCCGTCACCAACAAAAGAAGCACCGACACTGAACACAGCACGAGACAAGACTAAATACAGGGAGGGATAATTACAAGACACAGGTGAACACAATCGGCTAACGAGACACAGGTGAGGAGGGAGGAGAAAAACACAAGAGCCACAGGTGAACACAATTAGCTAACGAGACACAGGTGAGGAGGGAGGAGAACACACAGGGACACTAACGACAGGAGGAAAACATGACAGAGACCAGTGAAAACACCCAAACTTAGACAGAACTGTGACAGTATTTGGCTTCATGGCGATAAAGCAAGCTGTCATTGGTCAGTTTTGATGTTCACGGCTTCTTTGATGAATCTTTGCTTTCTTGGTATTGTACCGTACATTGATCTTGTTGTTGAGGGATCTAAAATAATATTAGATGTCTCGACCTATAAGTTGAAAAGTATGAGTAGTGCAACTCCAGAGGTGTATTTGTTGTAACCATTTGTATAAGTATTCAAATCTAAAGTAACCGTAGCAGTGGCAGTGATTATGGAGCTGCAACGTTTCCAGTTTGAGTACCAATGAGGACATTTCACAAATAGACACTAGATAAAAAAGTTAGATAGCATATTTATATTACATTTTAATAAGCATGACATGTTTCAAGTGTCAAATCTTAAAGGATTTTGTAATACATCTGTGAAGGCATCGTGTTGGATTTAGAAGTACTGTATTCGCCCCTTAAATGTGGTGAAGAAGAAGAATTAAAGCTACTTAAAATAGATTTAAACTGACATACATTGTCCTTAGCAAACAATGCAATCTAGAAAGTAATTACAAGATACGCGGATCTAATGGTTTTGGTATTGGCCTCCACTTGCAAAAAACATTCAGTATCAAGTAACTTAGCGACCAGTAACTGAGAAAAAAGCCATTATTTCTGAAAAGCCCAGTTGTGGCTGCATTCAGTGAAATGTCTAATTGACAAAGGTCTACCACGCTATCCATCATCACATTTGTCATGGAAATCAACAGAAGCCCAAATGGTCCCAAATTGGATGTTCTGCCAATAACGCATCTGGCAAAGTGACAAAAACAACGTCCACAGCGAGACACAACTTTTTTTTTATCAGTCCACAGATCGGCAGCGGGAGAATAGTGAGGGGGGGAACCGCTTGGACAGGAAACAGACATTACTTTAGCTCGGCTCTCCTTCGCGGGGAGGTGATGGCACATAAAGTATCCCCGTGAAGGATGGCGGGAGAGAGGAAGCAGCCTGAGCCGCGGCCAAGTTTCTATTGAGTTATGGACATTTTCAGCAAAGAGCCTTCAAGAGCGGCACTCCTCAAAGTGACTGAGCTCACACTTAGCACGCACAATATAAATGGAATTGTCGACATTAGTATTTCCTCATTCATTTTTTCCCCCTCTTATTCTTTTTTTATGCCTGTGAGGCGTATGAGGAATGGCTGAAAAGCACATGTAGGCTATCAGATGTCTGTATAAGGTATAAATGGAATTGTGTGAAGCTTATTTAAGCGTCTGTCATGATTGGAGCGCTGGGATCATTTCAGTGACAAGCGTGACATGATGTAGCAGATGAATTATTAAAGAAAGTCACATCACATCAGAGGATTGGATGTAACAATTGTTTGGCAGTTCGTAGACAAACTTTGGAAGGAGTGATAGACAATCTTTGGAGATAAACGGGATGTTGGTTGGAGCTCTGTAAGTGGCTGCATCACTGATGCTGCTAAAACCGTGGCTAATTGTATGTCTAAACCCTCTTTGGGATGAGTGGAGCGTTGGGAATACAGCGGTGACAGTGATGGTTCATGGGATGACAAACAAACGCCACAGAGGATCAATGTGAAGAGGTCCGTCTTCAAAACACTCGAGAGACGGAAAACGACAGAACTGATCTTCCGTGACAAGTGCCCATGTCTTCTCGGAAGAATTCAGCAGGGTGCTTCTGTGTTCAGGGGATATTGTTTGCACTTCACGGGGATGATAAGAAGAGATTGAGCTCTAAAAGGAAACACTATCTTAAGAACAAAAATGGGGTGTGAGTTACTTTTGACATGATTTTGAACTTTTGTGGTGGATAAATTGTAATGTTTGGCTCCATGGGTCATTTAAGACATCCAATCATGTATTTAAACACGAAAATGGAGGAAATTAATTGCTGCTAGAATAGACAATATGATAAGATCTGATGCAAGGAGGGCTGCACACTTACATATCTGATACCTTTCTATTATATTTACCACCTATTTAAGTGCATATTGAATTATTTAACATATTCAATACACTCTTCCGAATGAGAGAAACTCTTACATTTGATTCAAATAATTATCAAAAAATACACATTTATTTGAATTCTACAAAAGCTGACAATAATATTTAACGCATTATATTAACTTAATGTTCACTTGGGAAAAATTAAAAAAAACAATTTAAAGAAGCAATGTTTAAAAAAAAACGCTTGCATGTGTGTGTGGCCCATTTACTTCTTCCGGATGATTAATACGGGACATTAAACCTGTTAAGCCTGAGAGGCCCTGGTACCGCCGCAACATCTTGCAGGAAACAGTATCAGAGGGCATGTTCATTTAATAAACTATGAATGTTTTATATCCATGTAAGACACTCATCTAACTGATCATTTGAATTTTTTTTTCAAAAAAAAACCCACAATGCTAACGCTGAGCCTCTGAATTAGCAACGAGCGAAAAATGCTAACAGATGACTGCACTGAAATTCACTCACAAAACCTTATTATTTATCTTTGCTGCACATCCAACCCATCGTTTCACATCGTGAGGTGACACAGAATCGAAGGGTACCCTTCATTATCACTCAGTTATACGAACTCGCGGAGATAATAACAAGAACAGACATCAAAACATATGGCGCTAGGTAGCTAAAAACGCTAATATGGCTCACCTGTGTCGTAGTCTGGTCAAAAGTGGTCTTCAATGGCATTAAAACGATAACAACGCTGCTGAAGTTAATCCATAGGTTAATCCAATGTGTCTGTGTCCCTTTGAAATGATTTCTGATAATCCATAAGCAATAAACCTGCGTTTCCGATTCTAGAAGTCAGACCTAGAGACAGCTTCACTCTGGTGCAAAACTGTGTGCGCAAAGCCCACACCTTTTTGTTTTAAACTGTGTGTGAGTGGAGAGATTCCCCTTCGATTCTATTGGCACTAACGGTCAGAAAGAGATGTCAATCACCAAAATCGACTAATGGGTTCCATAGAAACGGAACCCAAATTGAGTTTTTTTTGCTAAACCTCTCTAAAAAGCTCAAATGTCACTTGTTTTGCATCAATCTTGATACAGGGTACTTATTATATGTTGTACTTTGGATTCCTAAAGCTTTTAGTCTACCTTACCATCATCCAAGGGTAGTTTTCACTATGAGTACAACATATGTTTTGGACGGACACTATAATTTACAGTTTTTTACTATGTTCAATCTGAATTTTCTTTAAAATAAAAAACATCTATATTGATTCTGACTTTTCTACATCCAACTCACAGGTTTATCATTACTTTGAGAAAAAAGATTATTAATGTAACCCTTTTAGAAGGGAAGATATGGTCATTTGTTCTGGGAATGTCACTTTCGAGCCTGAGACCTGAAAAACAGGTTCAGGGCTAAGCAAACTATTTAATTCTCAAACAACATCAGATATGAAGAATGCAACACAACTTAAACATGTGCTTAAAATAAGATAAATCCAAAACATTAAAGATCAGTTTGCACACTCTCCCTGAGGCCCAGACAATCTGCATAAACTTGTTGGATGTGTTTGGGTGTGACAAACTGACTTTGTCCCTTCCAGTTCCAATGACTTTAAACAAAGACTAATCGCTGGACAAATGACTGACTGTACCACCAAGTCTAATTACTGGAAAAAATGGCTGCTTTGTGCCTTTCACTGATTACATCAATAAGATTCTCCTCGGCAGGGGCCATCATTACATCGGTTTGAGCAGTAATTCTACTCATTTATATGGATTTCATAATGTAATATTCCTGGCAAAGTAAACATTTAGATACGTGGCGAGAAAAACAAATGCATGCATATGAAAGTAAAGAAAATATGAAGTTTCTCACAGAACCAAATTGGCAATCATCATCCTTCTACCCCTTGGTCATAATGAAATTGCATTGGCAATGGTTGAAATAAATGACATAATTCTATGTACACACAATTAAAGGAGAAAACTACAAATGCACATTCAGCTCAGAGTTAGTTTATGATAGCACAAAGCAAAACCAAACCTATAAATAATGAATACGTACATAATTATTCCAACGCAGATTTGCATAATTATTGTTTTTCCTTTTCTTTCTTGGAAGCATCTGTTAAAATGCAATCCTTTCTTTGTTTCAAAGAGGACTGCCATACCTTCCTGCAACACATGAATGGGAATACATTGGCATTATAAGGAAATGCTTTCATCTATAATTAATAAGGTGGTCACAGTGACACAATGATATTGCTGCAAATGCACCACTATTACTCTAAATGAGCTTTCCTGTTGCATTGGTAATGCTCAGCAGCCGTGGAAACCAGACGTTGTGTTATTATTATTTCTCTAAAATACTTCTATATGAAAAATAAATAAGCTTTAGGCAAGGTCTGCAATTATTTTAACCTGATACAACTGATTGCAACCGTTTTTTACTTTAACACGATATTTGAATATCTTATATGCATTGGTGTTGCAAGATGAACCTAATTACATATTTAGTTAATTATGTTTAAACAGGAGTATGTAAGCAAGCTGTTATGTTTTTGTAAAATAACGAGAACAAAATAGAGAATGTTGTATTGAAAAGGCTGAAAATCAGGATTATTTTTACTTTTTAAAGACTTTTATTGATGTTGTGTATCCACTCATCACTTCCACACCACAAGAGCTTACATTTCACAGCCCCCCTTACTCTTTAGTACCTGCTCTTTAGTACCTGCTCTTTGACCGGTGTTTGTTGAATGTTTCAAAGTGGCTTGTTATCCGCTCTCCACCGACCCTCGAGCTGTGTATAACCAAAGAAAACATTAGCCAGGTGACTTATCATGGAAGTCTGCGGGTGACCTTTTAATGCGCCTGTCATTGATTGCATAGCGTGGTACACTCTGTCCATCCCAAGGTGATAGATTATTCAATTAACTATTGACCTTTCCCGCAGACTCATTTGTTGATGGAAATGCTTTTATGACAGCAGTGCATTTAGAAAACCAAAGGATGCTGAGTTTTGATTTTGGGATTTACTGTGCGTGTTGTGACCCCCCCATCCTCCCCCACTTTCTGAGTTATACTATGAAGTTTAGCTCCTGTTGTGGAAGACAGTCCACATTTTTGCATCTCTATTTTCTTGTAGGAAACATGTCAAACCTCATTTGACTGTTTTTTCGGAGCGAATTGACAGGTCAGCATATCTGCCAGCATCAACAGTACACAGCAAAAGATCAGAAATGGAAAACGTGAGGTTGCCATGGTATCACTGCGTCGTGTGTTGAGACATCTGTTGGGGTAATGTCACCCAAAAAGTTGTTAAATGAATCACTACATGTTCATCTTCATTCTGCCAAAAAGCTTAATTTGTCATGCATTAAATCAGAACATAACTTTGTGTATTCTAAATGTTGTGGTCAGTCAAGTTATTCCTGCCTTTTTTACTTTTCACTATACCTTTTTACTTTTTACGTCTTAAGTATATTTCATGTTACCTTGTTGGAAAAGCCTGACACTTTTAATTTGTAGGGCTGTAGCTATTGCGCTTATGCCAATACATCCTTTGAATCTTAAATCTTAAAAAGAATGCGTCTGAAATTCAACATTGTCCAAAGAATTGCCAAATTACAGCTAACACAATAACAAAATATGACATTATTTTCATTTAGTGTGCAATAAAGGGCATATTAATCATACATGTAAAGAAGAACAAGTCCAGTTTTAAGTCCAGTTAACAATAGATGGACTGTATAATTTAAAATATCTCACAGCCATCTCCCCAATTAGCTCTTCCTCTGTTGACGTGCAAGGTGTGCTAATCTGTAAATCATCCGCTGTCGAGTGGAATTAAAAATCCACAGACTACACTGTCACCGCTCTCTCCTCCCAGATAAACCACTCCCATTCGCAGGTTAAAACAAACGGTACGAGTTAGAACATCCTCATGGCCTCAGGTTAAAACCCCCGTCGTGATTGGATGCTTCGTGACATGTCTAGCCGGCGCCAGTTTAAGGACCCACCTCCTCATTGTTGTTAAAGAGAATGTGACAAAGAGCGATATCGCTAGAATGAATATTTAATCCGCCCTCTCCTTGATTTATTCATGTTCTTCTGCCTTGCTCTCCACCTGTCACACACTGAAGAAGCATCATGGCCGAGTAATAACTTTACTTTCAGCCTTTAGAAAATTATGTGAGAGGTGATGGATATCTGTTATCCAGTACACCTCTTAAATATCATCCTCCCCTTTAACAGTTTTGACAGGAACTGCTTTCCCCCTTGTCAAAGCCAATTGGTTGAAGGATGGAGAGATTGAACATCTACGGGAGGACAGGAATACCGCAATTACCGACAAAGGAGGGGGGGTGGGGGCTCTGTTAGTGATGTTTGATGTGATTTATCCGACAGCGCCGGGAGTGCATTTAAACGGGGGGCCCAGTGACGCCATGACATTGACGGAGTCACGTTATCAATCGGACTCCACGGAGCTTCGAGTGGCTGAGAAAGCTGCTGTCAGGATCTGAGTGACGGTTCATCATAACTACCTCATTTGACTGCAGAGAGAAAAGAAGGGAAAAGGAGATCTGGCGGATAAATCACCTCTGCTTACAGAGAGTCAGGCTTCTACTGGAATCACTCTCAGAAGATGGCTCTCAAACTCCCACTATCTCAGGAATACTTTCAAGTAGAAACTCTCACTTCTGTGCTTCCGTTTTCTTTCAAATGGACCATATGCTGAGGTTCATTTCACACTGTGAAGCTGCTTTGGAAGCAGACTCAATGGCCTTCCATGACTTTCTATAAGAACACGTACAGGCGTTTTTTCACTGAACACCAGATATTTGGCACCGGTTGGGAAGGTTTTAGGAGCAAATGGTGCATTACAAGCTTTTTACGGTTCAGGAAGAAACAGGGAAAACATATTTTCGATAAGTAGGAATAAAAAACGATATGAAAGCTGTCTCGATGTGCTTTTTACGCTTTCAAATTGAAGAAATGAAAACCTTTTTCTGAAATGTACACACTAAAACATTTCTTTTAGAGCCGTAGTCGTATTTTTTAACAGTCTAGATATTATATATATATTTACATTGATGGCCTAAGATTGAGGAAGACCCCAAGTTAACAAATTGATAGAAACATAGGGAAATCCCATTGAATCCAGTGTACTCAAACTACTTCAAGTAATTAAACAGTAACAAACAACAAAGCAAGACATAAAGTGCAAAATGTCAGGTTCTTAGTAATCGTGTTGTGCATGGATCCACATTTAAAAAACAGTCGTCATTATGAGGCAACATCTGTGTGCTGGTCAATAATTCACCAATGTGAGACAGTGTTTCAGTGTAAGTTTGGAAAACAAGGATAGGTTGCACTTATCCCGACCTGGAGTCATGAGAAGGGTTATGGAGCCGCGTTAACAATGCATGAGAGACGCTTTTTTGACTCCCCACCACCGTTCATGCATCTTTTAAGCAGAAATACTTTGCACAGAGAGGGGTGGCTAACTGTGTTGTCTTAAAATAAACTGCTATATATCTCTTTACTGTTGATCCGGCGTAGCCTCGTAAATCTGACACCAACGTGGGTGAGCTGGGAGCGAGGTGGAGCGAGTAACTTCTTGATGGATGCTATTATGACTCTTTTTCCCTTCTGTTGCACTTCTCCGGCATACGTTCTGTAACATGAATATTTGTATATGCATATTCAAGTTTGAATATTTGACATTTGTAGACTGAGTGCTTCAACTCTGCCCTGTAACCCTCTTGACTTTTAGATTCTTGTCGTGCTGCCAACGTAGGAATTAGAGTTACTCTTACAACAGATATACTGTACTTATATATATATAAATGCATGTATCTCACATACAGGCCCATTCTTAGAGTTTATACATGCAGAGGGCAATATAGAGTTTAGAGGTACATTTTCATCCATGATGTTATACACCAATTATTACATCTCTATGCATCGTAACATGCTCTTTACACTTCTTCTACTCTGTCAGTCTGAAATTAGGAGTCCTAATATTGGTCCCTACATGCTCTGCAGTTGTTGGCGGCGCCACTGCTTGGTCATAATATATTGGTTGAGATGTTTTTGGGGGGTCTCTGGGCCTCTCTGGGAACCCATCCATGTTAACCATGTAGCTGCACAGCACTGATGTTTTAGTAAATCATACATCATGCAGAAAACTGTGGCATTGACGTGAGGTTTCGCAAAGCCTTCCAATTTCAATGTAGGGCTTGGCGAGAAGGTTTGCAATATAACTTATTAATATGCTGTTAATTCTTGGAGTTAAAAATGACACCAAATATGACAACAGTACGGTTCGAAGCGTGTGGGAACACTACCTTAAGGGAATACAAAATGGTTGGTGACCCAAGCTAACTATCACAAAATACTGTCCATCTGAAACGCTTCCAAAACCAACCTCAGGTGTAATAAGAGCAACTTTTTAAAGATGAATCTACAAGCAATATCAAATAGCCCATAAGGGATTTGTTTTTCATCAGGCATGTCACCAGAAACAAAAATAAGATTCCTTTGACCAACAGAGGGTAGAGTTTCAACACAGTAATTTGCAGAAAATGCCAGAATATCCAGCGTTCTCCAAAGCCGGGATCTACTTTCCCAGACCCCAAATATGCTATTCCACCAGTTATTCAGATGTATTAAACAATATATCAGGAGTGTTTGACTTTGTGTCAACACTCCAAACTCCGTGGCGGTTCTGGAGCTGTTAGGTTGCTGTTCCTGGTTTTAATCATTTTTGGCTGCTTTCCACTTCCTGCCTGAAAAGTGAAACAGCTTAGGAATGTCATTCTGTGAAAAGAAAACAGAGAGGATCCACAGAGGAAGTCCTCCCACAGTCCTCTGGTCTCCATGCATGGTCACACACACACACACACACACACACACACACACACACACACACACACACACACACACACACACACACACACACACACACACACACACACACACACACACACACACACACACACACACCTCTACTCTGATACAGACACATAAGCATGTACAGTACACACACATTCTCACACCCACACTTAAAACTCTCCCACACAGTCAAACACACTGACACACCCAGACTCTCTACACACACATTCTCACTTACAGACACACACTGATTCACTCTCCCTCTCTATACACACACAAACACACACACACACACACACACACACATACACACAGGGCTGCAGGAGGGCTTGCTGGGAAACATCAGACACCCAGGGAGGAAGGAGGACAGGCTTTTCCCACATTTAGACTCCATGGATACTTCAGATGTCAGGCTAAAAATAGACTCAATGTTAAACCAAACCAACAGTGAATGAACTACAGCAACAAGCCTGTCTGCTCTGCAATGCTACACTTTAAACACTAAGACACACACACAACTGTCAGGTGATTTCTGAGTTTATCAAATCTTAACTTGAGTGGATTTGCATCCCTGTATTCTGTGATAATCACCCCTACCTGTCAACAGGGCTCATAAAACAAGGGAACGGTGATGAAACTGAATTTAAAACATGATATCAAATTGTTCTTACATTTTTTATTCAAAGCTTCACAATAAGTATGAAGGATAAATGAACTCATGGTGGAGATATAGGTAACTTTTTCTCACATTAGTTTAGTTGCAAGTTCTTTGTTCCTGAAATGCAAACTACATTTCCCATCAGCCCTCAATTCTCCCTTCATCAACTTGTACCCTCTTCGTTGTTGATATAAAGAGTCTAATAAGATTTTAACATTTCCCAAAATGCACTTGGTTGCCTGGATGGCTGTGTGGATAATGGGTTAATTGACTTTCAAGTATCTATTTTAATCTTCAGTGACACAAAACAATTGTCACAACTTTTAATATACGTTTGACTTGTCGACAGCTCGCAATTGGTGAAAACACGTTGGTGCATAATTATAATCACAGTTAAACATCAACACCCCAGGGCATATTTAGGGACATGAACATACATTTCCATGTTCTTGATTTGAGACACATTTTGTTCTGTTCCTGTAATGCCTTTCTAAGAATAGAGGATTAACATATTCCATTTGTTGTGAACATCACCTAATGCATCTTAATTGTCATGTTTCCTAATGTTCACTGGATTGGTGGAATATCGCTCCTGGTGTGTTTTCTTGACAGTGACTTATTTTCACACTTTCCTAAAAACCCGAAGCTTAAACCCTCTTCTCCAGCAGCCTCGTATTCCTACTGTGTTTACATATTTTACCAGTGACCCGCTCACGGCAACCTTTGTGCTACTGAGCGGCTCTATTTGCCTTGCTCCAGGGCACATTGACAGTAAAGTTTTGTGAAGGAGGAGAGCCGTGTCATTTTCATTTCAAAGCGCTGACCTTCCTGCCTGTCTCTACAACTTCCTGCAACTTTCGCCACTGCTGCCATTATGCAAAATAATCTCATTTCACATTTGCTCTCTTCTCCAACTAGCACCAATTGTCTGAGCCAGTCACCGTCTCCAAATAAAAAAAGCCGTCTGGCCTTTTTACATGTTCTCCCCGTTGCCTAACTCCGTCCTGTTCCTGGCACCCAGTCGTGTTTAATTTAGTTCAAGTCTGCGTCGTCCCATAAGGGTTAAATCCTGTTAAAACACATACATGGCAAGCAGATATTCACAACACAGCTGAGTGCTTACAGCAAGTGGACAGGATGATTAAAAGAGCAGAGCCTTGTATAAGAGTCCAGCTGCATTCGAGAAATAACATCAATAGTGCCTTCAAAAAGCAGAAGCGGCAGAGAAAGCTTGTAGAAAGTCATCATCGTCATCATTTAAACACGTCTAGTAGTCATAAAACTTCTCCTAACCACTGACGTCCAAGTGCTGTTACAATATCAATTGTAACACGACACACAAACCACGTCCTTTTTGATCTTGTGGTCAAATTCAGCAGCTCAATTTCAGTCCTAAAAAAGTCAGACCATTTTAAAATACTGACCCAGTGTGATTGTGATCTTCCTCACATTCCTTAATCCCTTCCCCATGAATCCATGAGCCTCTTTATGCAATCTACTTGTCCAACATTCCCACTATTTACTCGTGTTTTCCACTAAACGGATCTGCATTTTTTCCCGTGAGCACTTTCCCCGATTGTTTCTGGTAGTCGCCACCTTCCTCCTCATCCTCCCCGTCCTGATGCGAGGTGATGCTGTGCTCATGTGTTTGCTTATTCAGTGTACAAGACCCTCTAAATCAGATTTATGTAGTTGCAGACGTCACCTCTGTTCACCGAGCAAAGAGACACCAGAGCGCATTAAGACTTGCCCAGGGGGAAGAAGCGCTGCCCTCACGGGTCACTGAGGATTATTGTACGAATGATCATTTATGTTTTATTCTGTGTCTAAATATATTAACACGCCGGGTACAATGCATGCTTCCTGTATTGCCTTCAGTCATATATGTGAGAAATAGTCTGCAGGGATTAAAAACAGGAAGACAAAGATGAATACAAATGGTTGCTTAAATATTATTTGGAGATTGAGAAGTGAAGTGTCTACTAATCGGTTGTGACGACAACACATTCACTTGCAAAGGTGGAAGGACTATTCAGAGGCTGTAGTTGAGTAAAAGTACCAATACATTACAAGTAAAAGTCCTGTTTACTGAAGTACAAGTACAATAGTGTTATCAGCAAATATACTCAAAGTATGAAAAGTAAAAGCAGTATATCATAATTAAGTACGGCAATTAAGTACGGCAAAGTACTTGGTGTGAAAGCGCCTATTTGCCGTACTTAGTTCATCAGAACTCTTTAGTTCAGATCGCATTCACACCGGAATAAGTCCCTGAGGGAGGGTTAGGCAAATGAAGCCGCTGACGTCACTTCTAGTTCTTCTGCTTTGGGTTTACTGGCAGGCCGCATACAACTCCACGGCGTATACTGCCACCCGAAGTCCCCGGCAGTCTTCCCAGCAGCTTCTACTGAAGTAAATCGTCAGAAATGCAGACACCTCCTCATCTCCACCGCTCCCATGTTTTCTTTTGTGTTGCCATAAGTTAGTCTCTCCATTTGTGCGCGGGGCTAATGCTAATAATGCTAATGCGAGGAAAATAAAATGGCGGCTTCACAAAACTTTTTGGGAGTTTTACGGGGCGTGGTTTGCAATCTGCCCAGCCAATCAGAAATGGGAGGGACTGGGTTGAAAAGGTTCTCATGAACTAAGTTCTAGTTCCGGATTTTTTTGGTGTGAACGCACATTTTCGGAACTATATCGGAACTAAAGTGGGAAAAGTACTTCGGTGTGAAAGCGCCTATCGTTGCATCAAGTAGCATTTACTGTTGTAGACAAACAGTTCTGATTTACTTAAATACGTCAAATATTTAAATTATTTGACTCTTTTGTAACATAGAGAGGTAGTATACTAGTTTAATTTAAAGAGATGTATTTTAAAGCAGCTACAGCTATTTAATACGTTCATTGGAGTGCAATTACTTTATTTTCCCTTTTAAATGTAGTGGAGTACAAAGTAGCATAAAACGAGTACAGTACTTAGTTACTGCCCACCTCGTAACACAGTATGTTATCCCTCTTTTAATTGGAAATCCGCTAAACATAATCCCCACCTTTATCTTCTCATGTGTCAGGGGCCTAAATTGATGGTATGACAGCACAATCTGAAATTGAAAATGAAGATGCCTCTGCTCTTAAAAGACAGATGATAAGTTTAGCTTCCCATATGGCACCGGCATCTGGCATTATGCGAGCGTTGGAGCACACGGTGGCCCGACTCAGCGGAGAGAGGCCCCGCCGCACGATGACGAGATTGCGCCTCTGTGTTTGAAATGCCAAAGATTATCTCTGGCTGCGTGTTGAGATATGTACCTCATTGATGTAACGTTTTACAGATGGTGTAGTAGCTGCTGTGTGCTCAGCGCAGGCAGACAGGGAGAGAGTGAGAGAGCAGAAAAAAAAGCGCCCCATAATCTCCTGATGTGTGATGACAGGTAGTCTCAAAGCAAAGCATGCGTACCTGCAGCGCCGCTAGGTTTGATGGGAGATCAGTGGGCTGTCGACTTCGCTAACAGCCGGCGTGTGCAACAAATCCATCGAAAAGGCACGAGAGACAAACACAAAAGCTCACACGCAGACACATGAAAGCAAGCGGAGAACATGGAAACATAGTGTCAAGCTCACAACAAAAATCAAACACACCGATGCAGGTACACAATAAATGATAATGCATACAGTGCAGAGCAGTTTGATCCCATTTCCAGAATATAAATACACCGTGCATCCTTTAAAGTCCCCTTTTACATGTTCTTAGGTGTAGCTTTAGAGTTAAGTTTCATAGCACCTTTCAAATATCTTCTATTCTTACCTTTTTCTTGCATATTAAAGAGACACATTGTGCGTGATAGGCTAAGGGGCGGGACATCTCTAAGCAGTTGACCAATCACAACAGAACCGGCCAGCTAACCAATCAGAGCAGCTCTGGTTTCAGACAGAGGGTGAAAAGAGGTGCTGCAGCACAGGCAATATGAGTAAAAAAAAGAGCTTTTTGAACATTAAAGCATGAAGACATGTCAAAGGAGAGACACTACATACTGATATACACCTGAACATCAGCAGGAGAGGACTCTTTAAAGTAGAGACACTACATACTGATATACACCTGAACATCAGCAGGAGAGGGACTCTTTAAAGTATAGACACTACATACTGATATACACCTGAACATCAGCAGGAGAGGACTCTTTAAAGTAGAGACACTACATACTGATATACACCTGAACATCAGCAGGAGAGGACTCTTTAAAGTAGAGACACTACATACTGATATACACCTGAACATCAGCAGGAGAGGACTCTTTAAAGTAGAGACACTACATACTGATATACACCTGAACATCAGCAGGAGAGGACTCTTTAAAGTAGAGACACTACATACTGATATACACCTGAGCATCAGCAGGAGAGGACTCTTTAAAGTAGAGACACTACATACTGATATACACCTGAACATCAGCAGGAGAGGACTCTTTAAAGTAGAGACACGACATACTGATACACACCTGAAAAGAGCCTAATAGGGCCCCTTTAAGAGTGGCTATATATATCAGAAGCTTGCAGAGGATGTACACTTTTTAAAAATGTAAACGTTGTGTAATACAGAACAGTGCATCAAGCAAGCTGATTGGCTGATCTGACACTTTTCCAGAGAAGAAAACCATATATAGAAAAACAGAAATGCAACTTTAAGAACTATGGCACAAACAAATGCTTGTGCAAATATAGCTCAGATGCACAATACATACATACAGTATATACTGTATGCAGCATTCCAATATAAGTAAATAGTGACGTCTACATGAGTTAACATCCCTGCTCTATCTCCGTCTCTCTTTATTCGACACACACAACCCATCCTCAGCATCAAGCACTCACACACACACACACACACACACACACACACACACACACACACACACACACACACACACACACACACACACACACACACACACACACACACACACACATAAAAACACCGGTATCACTCCTCCAGTGCTTGATTTGGCTCTCAGCTGAGCCACATCACAGGCAGGAAGGAGTGTGCCCCTCCATCAAAGAGCTGTTTAAATGAAATCATGTCCTCTGATGATTCAAAGCAAATATTTCCCTGGCACACTCCTACTGAATGAGCTCCTCTGAAGAGCGGGCCTTCAAGTGAGCGAGGCGCTACTTTCTTTACGCTTTGAGACGCGCTCGGTGGGGGCCACGTGTTGGGGGGGCGGGGTTAAACGGTGTCTAAATGACAATGGATCCTGGCTGCTTGCACCCATTTCTAGGAGTTGATTCTGTGTACCCTAACCCAACTTTCCTAATGTGTTAGAAGGATAAAATAAGATGCAAATAATGATTGCAATTCGATCAAAAGTGACTTAAAGGAAAATAAGTTGAGTGGGATTTAAATATTAGGTTGATTGGAATATTACATAAAATGCAATTTAATATATTCTGTCTCTAATATTGCAACAGACAGACATGCGTTACATTTGGACAGATGTGTGTAAAAGTTGATTTTATATAAACACCTTTTTATAAGATTTGAACATAAAGGGTGTTCATTTAGAAGCATTTCCAAAAGCGAGGCTATCTTCTGTTAGGATGTGGGGGCGTTCTGAGGTCAGCTATGTGTAACCTTGATGTCTAAACACTTCCTCACTTCTTTTAACCTAGTCATCAAGAAGTCTTTTTGACCTGCGTATCACCACATCAGTGCTTACTGAGATGTTTTAAGCTGTTGCTAGACACCAACACCAGCAATTAAAGACACCATCATCCTCACCCCATCCACTTATTTTTTTCTTTCAAATCTGTGGAGGTTAAACCCATTCCTGCGTCAACAGCAAACCAAAGTGTCACATCATTTCCATCAGCTGAGTCTGTTGTGACACTTCTCCTTCCCAATTTGCGACGAAAACGTTGCAACGCTGCCTTCTCCGTCAATGTACGAACATGCTAATAATTTTATTTTCTGCTCGAAACATGTCCGGATTGAATGAATCTGGAATGGAGGTGCAGGATCCACCTTACACCTCACTTCCTCTGCTTTATCGCCTCCCGTCTTTCAGCAACAGATTGTAAAATCTGTTGACAGCCCTGACAGGCTCGCTAAGAAAGCGGAGTTCATTATCGAAGTCATCGCCTGGTCCTTAAAGGTTATTCACTCCCCCCCCTCTCCCTTCTCTCCCCCTGTCCTCAAAGTGACATGTTAATGGTTAATGCTGCATGCCATACCGTGAAGAAGAGGGGAGGGAAGGGAGCACGATTTGCAAAAGATGTGGTGTGAAATAATTCCGGACATGTTTGGGAAAATCTTGTCGCCTAATGACACCAGCAGAAGGGGGGGGGGGGGGGGAGATCATGGGATGGCTGTCAAATATGTCACTCACATCTTTATGTGTCCCGGATTGTATTTTCTTTTTAACCCTCGAAAGATGTTTATCAACCTTTTTGAACTTTCCTTTGAACAAGAGAACTGTGGTTTTTTTGTGATAGCAAACCCGAAGTGGACCGTTTTGGATTTAATTGTGAACTGTGGGATGAGGGATTGTTTTGTGGGATATGAGATTGCTATTAATGTCATTCAATGTTGGGTGTTTGCAGTGAGTTGTACACACCTTTGTGCATTACTGACTTACTCAACTATGACTATACAAATCTTAAATATCAGGAGAGAGACAAATAAATCAAACTGTCACAATGTGCATATCACCATATGTCTTATTGGAGCAGAATTTAGGAACATACTGTAGTGGCGTACATGTGGAGAATGCTGTCGGGACTGTCTTGTTTTCCTTGAGGTGCTTTCCAAATGCAAAAAGGGTCTCTGTGTTGTGTTCATGAATACATAAATGTGTAAGAAAATAGCACTTCTGTTACAGTTTGTCCAACTTTCACATGAGAAAAAGTGAACACTCAACGTCTTGGTAATGAATGAACGAACGCCTCACATCCACTTTAGAGGAACATCCTTTTCTCATTATATAGCAATAAATTCAGCTGGATGTGGCCTATATTTAGTGTGCTCCTGATCAGGGCCCAGAGATATGCGCCTCCTAACTCATGATTCCTCCCTCATCTTCGTTTTGGCACCGCACTACATTTGCCCTAAGACAAATCTTTTCCTTAGTCAAAATGAAACGTCTTCTCCAAATCATGGCATCAGACAGCGGGGGATGTGGGAGCTTATGCCGCAGATAAGCTTAGGTGAAAGAATGGACGTTTTTGGACACACTGTTTTTGATTTCTCCGGATGATTTCTGAAATGATGGCAGCTGC
This sequence comes from Harpagifer antarcticus, assembly GCA_902827135.1. Lineage (NCBI taxonomy): Eukaryota > Metazoa > Chordata > Actinopteri > Perciformes > Harpagiferidae > Harpagifer > Harpagifer antarcticus. The sequence continues at coordinate 1,775,839 of CADEHL010001012.1, forward strand.
AAGTAGTAAAAGAACTGCATAAAATAAGACTGGGCGTTGGAAGTCAGAATTACAGCACTGCTTTCACATTTCAAACGATGGACGATTCCAAGAAGGATAAAGAATAAGCAACTCAAGAAGCTCACCTTTTGTTTCTTTCACTGTATGTTTGATGAAGTGTCTTTCGCTGTGTTATCAGATGAGTTTGGATGTGCAGCTGAGTGAGATCAGCCTCCCTCTGTGTTCTCAGGAAACTGGTGACATCCTCCTCTATTTGGGGTTACTGCGACCTAATTTGATCCCCTGCCATCATTTGGCTTGATATATCTGGTTGGGTGGCCTATCGTACTTGTTTTTTTACAAATCTAATCCTTTTATTCCCATTCTCATGCAAAAAACCGCACATCACACAAAAGAAAATCCTCTAAAACACAATTTTGTGAGTAATAAACTTATGTTATGGTCAATAACCCTTATAATTAGAGAAAGGCAGGATTTATTGAAGTTTTTATAGACTAACACTAGTGACTTTAGTTGAGTAAAAACATCCTTCCCTTGCAAATATTTGATTTATATTAAAAAGCCAATATTGGCATACTGAACAGAGAAGGACCAGAGAGTGTTAAGACACAACAACAATCTCCACATATGCAGCTCTACAAAAGAAGACCAAAACAATACTCGGTTCCCACAGCATCTATTCATCCTGTTATACATCAGAAAGTTGTCATCAACATTTCCTAGATATAAATCTGTGCCAGGATCAGAGGAGGAGAGGCTTAGAAGCAGAGCAGCTCTTAAATCTAACAAAATCTAACACTTGAATCGTGGTCGTTCTGGCAGCCTGGGGGCACGGCGGCGGGCTCCAGGCGTCAAGGCGCCACCTCAAATTCTCTGCTGTGGTCTGGTACAGTCTCTCCCCACATGGCACTCATTTCTGGCTGCAGAGTTTCAGCGTGAGAGCCTTCCTCCTTTCCAGCGGTAAGAGATGCCTGAACAATTACGCTGGTAATTAGGGAGGGTGGATCTCCGCTCTGGCACGGCCCAAACTCCCCGAAACGAAGGGCCCACGCCAGTGATCAAATGACGTACTTTTCAGATTTGTAAGGACAGGGGTATGAAATGAATAATTTACAGCCGGGGCAGAATTTGTGTTAACTGCAACACACTTCTTCTGTAGGGGAAAAGCAGACCAAACAACTTGAAAGGAAAGAAGAAGAAAAGAATAGCGTGGCTCCAAAGATCATCAAAAGCCTCAGATAGAAGTGACACGGCTCACACCCACTCCAATTGTGCCGCTCAAACTGATTTTTGTCTCCTCTTGGCTTTCCTTTTATTATTTGTTTCTTTTTAGGGAGGCAATATCTTGTCATTAAAGCATTTTTTTCTGTGGCTGAAGCGTCGGCGGCCAGACAAAGAGCTTTGGTGATAAGCCGGTTTAAATGACAGATTGCGTCCTTTATTGTGCACATTTTATTATTAGTTCATATTTTCACTGCAGTCGCATGAGGAGGACACACTTGCAGAGACAATCTCACGATTCGAACGGCTCAAACACTTTCTTTACTATTGGTAACTTTTTTCAGAAGAATCTGCTTCGTCGAGGTGTTTTTCATTAATTGAATGCATTAATGGCCGATTCTCCTGCGAGTGAGAGGACAGGAAGTGATGTTAAAGAAATTAAAATTCTCTGATGTTTCCTTAAACAATACATTTTTAAGGAAGTGTCCATCTGCCAATTCACGCACTGGAACAAAACCCCTCCTAACTCTGCCTCTGTTGTGTTTATTTCTCCTCCTGTCACTCCCACTTACTTTACATGTAACATCCACTTGTAATGGAGCTGATTTAGAAGCTTATTCTTGTGTTGCATTCAGGGGTTATCTGAACACAAAGTGTCAGCTAAACGCCTGAACTGTGAATATAAAAATGAACTCCCTTTTCACCCCTCGTCTCTTTGATCCCCCTTCACAACTTAGGAGACGAGCAACTTTGATCTTGACCCACTTCCCCCCTAACAGCTTCTTTGCGAGCAGTGAGATGTGTCACCGCGCGCAGACATTTACAGACATTTCAGAAATTCACTGGACAATGCGATGTGCGTCGCGTGACCGCGGAAGCCACGAAATGCCCAATTATTTCGGCTTCGCTCGCGGTATCACCTAAAATAAACAAGACACTGATGCCCGGCCCACATTAGAGCGATGTTCCTCTCATGCCTCCTTTGTCAAACCTCACATTTATCCGCTTTTGGTTGACAGAGTCAGTGGTGATTTATTTGATAACATGACTTTCGTTGGGCGTTGCGTTTAAACCAGTTGTCAGTGAAGCCTGTAGAATGCAAACACTGATTTGTTTCGATATTTAAAGCAATAGACGCCCCAATAATTGTTGAAAAGCTCAATATGTGAGTTGTGGAAGTGCCTTACTGATACTAGAATCTAAATACACACATTTCTTTTAGCACCTGCGGCATGGTACCTGTGACCTGCCACCCTTGTTTTACTTTTCACATTCCTCTTGGAGCAGATGAAGAGGGAATTGTGGCCTATTTCTTTGGAGAATAACCTCTTTATTTGCAATTAATCCACACTCCTGTGAGCTCTGCCTTCAATTGAGTCGAAGAAGACGTAGAAGGCTGTAGTTACTTAACCTCCGGGCCTTTGAAAAAAGACACATGAACTCAACCTAGATATTCTTTTTCTGACTGACATCGCCGTGATACGGAAAGCAATTTTCCAAGTAAGAAGTGGCACAATTAAGACATTTCATGGGATTCCATAACGTGACGTCTTTTCTAATGAATCTGTTGACATGTGGATATTAAAACAGAAAATTACACAACGTATATTTACAATATCATGCAGATTGATCACACTTAAAGCAAAGCAGAGTGTGACTGCACCTTGCTCAAGCCAGGGAAATGTGAGAATTTCATATAAGTTGCTTCAATTACCTTGGAATGACGGGAACATCAATCAGCCTATCCATCATTTTGATTGATATCACACCTTCTATAAAAGCCAGTACTGTTTAAAGTGCTGTATAGGTGACTGACACGCACATTTGACTAATGAGAGTGTTTAAGAATGGGAACCAATGCACTTAAACAGCTGAAAATAAAGACGTGTGATTAAAGAAAGTTGAAAGTAGAGACAAATCACTGCCTTTCTTCACAATAACTTATGTATTTGAGTGTTGCATGAAAGGGATATTGTACAATACTTATAATGTATGCAGTGTGTACAATTTGATTATCTCGTGGTAAATGATATTAAATTAGGACTTTTAAGTGGAGGGCGTTCATTTCAGTCCTGTGTGATGTGATCATCCCAGACGTGTGTGTGTGTGTGTGTGTGTGTGTGTGTGTGTGTGTGTGTGTGTGTGTGTGTGTGTGTGTGTATTGGAAAACAGCCTTCTCCTAGAGATATTCAAATCCCTGTGAGAGTGCAGGAGACTGATGGGTGGCGATGACAGTTTAAACAATCTGGGCAGTTCTCCAAGTTGATTAACATCAACTTTGTGTGTGTGTGTGTGTGTGTGTGTGTGTGTGTGTGTGTGTGTGTGTGTGTGTTGTGTGTGTGTGTGTGTGTGTGTGTGTGTGTGTGTGTGTGTGTGTGTGTGTGTGTGTGTGTGTGTGTGTGTGTGTGTGTGTGTGTGTGTGTGTGTGTGTGTGTGTGTGTGTGTGTGTGTGTGTGTGTGTGTGTGTGTGTGGTGTGTGTGTGTGTGTGTGTGTGTGTGTGTGTGTGTGTGTGTGTGTGTGCGTGTTGGGAGTGGAGTAATATAAACAGCTACTGAAGTAATAAACCACCAATTGTACTTCAGCGCAGCGATAATTACAATAACCTATAAATTGAATTGACTCGGTGTTGCTTAAAGAACGCGTCTGATTGGACACGGTGGAAATGTGCTGGACGGAGACACGGCAGTAAGGAGTTACACAGCTTCAGGCAAAACAAACACTTGTTTTTTTGAGGAATCAACACACTGTTTTCATATAATCTGTGAGAGACCAGTGTGCTGCTTTTGGCATATAATCACAAAAATGAAATCATGTGCACTCTGTGCGCCTGAGAAGATAAACGAGGCAGTTTTCCTCTCTTCAAGGAACCTGGCGAATATGCATCTCACTTTGCCACATTTTTCTGCTGCCCTCTTTTTAAGAGCATCTCAGAAATTCCACTAAAATATTCAGTAGCATCCTCCCGCCGCCATATTTTCAGTTTTATTGTGCATGATATAAAACGGAGCAATTATTTGATTTCAGAGTTATGCACACATGTATGTTATGAGAAAGCAAGTTAAGCTTTAATTGGTGCCATTGTTCACAGAGCTGGCAAACTGCTTACCTCTTTGGCACCTTTTTTGTCTCATAAAATCGTTCATATTCCTGAATGGAGATTTCATTTAGCTTTATTCCGCCTTAATTAGGATGCATGGTGTGTACCTGCAAACTGGAAGACACTGTATACACATCCCCAACTCATTTCTGTGATTCGAAATGCAACTTTATTGCTTTCAGTAATAGCACTCATAATGTGGAGAAATCCGTTCAATTAATACAGTAAATTGTAAAGTTAATAAAGTTTACTCTGGGCTGGCTTTGTTTCTAACAGAGTGCATGTAGAGGCAGGAAACCCAGTGGGATTCGGCTTATCTACTGCCAATAAGAACACACTCGGTTCATCTGGTAAATATCAAATTACACACAATCGTTTGGTTCCTGTTTGAAAGAAACCATCATTGTCATTTCTTCATCACAGTTTTAGCAGACAGTTTAAGTATCGTTCCCCCAAATCTAGTCACATCGGAAACCAAATCTCGACAAGCTTAAAACGATTCGAGACCGAACTTTGCAATAAACGCCGTAAATGTTTTCCAAGTGGAGATTTAATGCCGTAGTTAAATTAGGGATGAGCCTCACTGGTGTTGCAACCAACTCTTTCTCAACATCGTATTGAACTGTCGTGGAAAATGTTGCGGGATCTATGAATCAAACTGTATTGACGCTTTGAAGGCGCTAATAACACACTAGGGTTGATTAGATGTCCAATTTATTGACCCTGGAATTCAGATAAATACATTCGTCGAGGACCGCAAAGAACGCCCCATTGGAGACAATCATTTGTTTACACCCCTTCAATTAAAAATAATGATTAATCGAGCATCAAATGAATAATTATTGCATCACATGCTGGAATAGCTGTCACAACACTCCTAGATATTTAATTAAGCGACTTTCCAGAGTCATCATGTGGCTTTAAATGATGTGTTAGTATGAACTGTGAGAAGTTTTTAAGCTTCACTCCCTTTCCAGGAAAGATACATCCCCTGTAGTCCATGTGTTTTACTTTGAAACATTACCATCTTCAGTCGAAACATACCGAGCAAATAGCTTCTGAGATATGCTGCTAGAGAAATGTGTGTGATTGTGTGCTGATGGATCTCCATGGACAATTCCCCTAAGTGGAGTTTCATTCTTGTGGGAGCTCCGAAACATTCCCGAGGGATTTATTGTATGAAATGCGGCCGCTTTTTTGGTCCTGACGTTCCCTCTGCACTCCAACCAGGAAGTGAGTTAGTACACAGAGAGACACTGCTTGTGTTTAGGCATGTAAACACACACACACATGCAATCAATCATACACACACTGTAACAAGGGGACACACTCATGGGTTTGTTGTGTGTGAAGTCGACAGATGTGTGCATGTTGCGAAATAATCCAATCGTTTGTGTATCTTTTTAGACAGTCAATTCTTTGAATCTTTGTCAACTGTCAAGCATCTGTCATTTGTGTCAGGTGAAGATGTCCTTTCTTCCTCTACTCTCAGCACTGAAATCATTCCTATATGTGAGTGAGAAACTTCCATTTTGTTCTTTGAAGTGGCTACAACAAGCGTGAGGTGTGTGATGACTGCATGTCACAGTCGCTGAACCCCCCCTGCAGCAAAGTGAACCATTTAGGGTAACATATCTCTGAGCTCTTTCCTTTGATTAGCGACTCTTTGAAATGGTATAATGCTGTGATTATGTGAAAGGCTCTGCGAGCATGTGGTTGGAGCTGAATATTTTCTCTGGGACACAGGGGGAAATGAAGAAAATGGGAGAGAGAATGAGAGAGATAAAGTCAGGCAAGGAGAAGGAGGAGGACTATTACACGAAGAGAGCAAGCCCTCTTTGTACAGACATTGCGACGCCAGATGGCTTCTTCTAATAAATATTCAACCTTAACTCAGTTCCCATGTAACTTCTCTTTCTCTCTGCCTCTCGTTTTTGTATGGCTGCCAGCACACCCACACGTTTCTGGGCCAGCGAAATGATTACAGTAAAGCAAACAAAAAGAAAAACGAAGGGGAGGCTGGGGGTGTTTGACAGAGGAAACGGGCCGACAGGGTCCTGTATACAGAGAGATAGGGTGGTAGTGTGTGCTGAAAGCTGGATCTTTTTTTGGGTGGGGGGGCTATGTGTTGGAGTGAGAGAAGGTGGGAGAAGAGGCGAACAGGGGAACTGTGGTTGGAGTCGGTGTGATTGTTGGAGAAGGAGCAGAGAAAAGTCTGTTCTCAGGCCTGATTGTTTACCTAGTAGGGAGAAGCATTTCCAACATCCTCTGAAGTGGCCTGCGTTTGGAGAAGAATCTTGCGATAAGAGCTGAATTCTCCGCGGTGATAAACTCCTGCGTCACTGTCACGTTTGATTCTGGAGTTTTATATTTTAGGCATCCAGGCGTTCGCAGTGGCTTACAAATAAAAAGTCTGAGAAACATGTGTGAATACTTTCAGATGAATAAAAAGTCCCTTCTCATTTTACAATTTTTCAGGCATTAAGAAAACTCTTTAGCCCAAGTGCCTGTTCCTACTTTGGCAAAACTGCGACCACAGCTGCCTGACATTAGATCAAACACATCTATGTGCATATAACATACTGTAGAGGATCATTATTTATCATTTGCCTTTAATATAACCATCATGTTTGTATGCAGTCATGTCTTATTATGCAATGTCATGTGCACTCTTGCATGCAGCTTTACGGCGTCCTGCTGCAACATGATGCAGTTAAATCACGTTTACTGCATCAATATTTGATACTTTCACATAATATATATTCTACTTTGCGCTCTATGTGGGAAAACTTTGCTTAGCTATTTAAAGAGGACACATTTTGCTCATTTCCAGGTTCATATTAGTATTTAGAGTCTCCACTGTGACATGTCTCCATGCTTTAATGTTCAAAAAGCTCTTTTTTTCTCATGCTAGTGATGCAGCACCTCTTTTCACCCTCTGTCTGCTCTGATTGGTTAGCTCGCTGGCCCTGTTGTGATGGGTCAACCGCTTAGAGAAGTCCCGCCCCTTAGCCTATCATGTACAATGTGTTGGAGCGCTAGCCAAGGTATAGAATAGAAGCGCAATGGTTATGTATTGATGTCACTATGTCGCAGAGGTAAACAAAGGAGTCCAATGGAGGCATATCAGGCGGGGAGGGGGGGGGGGGGGGGGGGGGGGGGTGGGGGGGGGGGGGTGGTTATGTGTGGGTGAGAACTTTGCGATTTTAGCCTTTGCAGGCATTTACATGCATCAAAACACACTTCAGGAAACCCCCAAATAGAAAATAGGGCCCCTTTAAAACAGGCAATTATTGAAAGAGCTTCCATTGACTAACACTATAAAAAAAAGTTAGGAAACAATGTTAAAAAATCAAAAAATATACACATATATTTTATGACTTTTTTTTAAGGATGCACTTAGTGGTTCTGTACTGTCTATATGTCCATATAACCTATTATTATTTTGTTCTTATACATCCACCATATTTGTCTGCAGTCATGTATTATTATGTGTTTCATGTGCACTTAAATGTATGCTTTACCATTTACATATTTACAGGGTCAAATTTGCTTAGGAAGCTGATAATTTTTAAATATACACATTTTATTTATTTATGTTGTACCTTTTCTTATGAGGATGAACTCATATGACTGTACTGTATGAGTGCAGTTAAAAAAGAAATAATTTCTGCTCCAAAGTAGCTGTGTGCTTTTCCTCAAAGCCAGGTGATCACCTCCTTCTGTGCTCACTCTCTACCATAATCCCTCACTGTTGACCCAGCCCTGATCCCCCCTCCCTTCCTTTGTGTTTCCTTGCCTGTGGAAAAGTCGAGAGGCAAATAATCTGGAATTAGAAAGTAGATTCCTCAGGTCCTCAGCCTAGCAACAGGCCTCATCACCATCTGTTCACCTAACCCGTATCCATGCACCCTCCATCACCTGCGAGGAGAGAGCCTGACAACTGTCTTAATTTTATTTTTTTGTCGACACAAGATAAACTGTCCTTATTAAAAAACCTCAGTGGGCCCGACCGCCTGCCCTCCCACCATCACCCCCATTTTGTATAGGAATATCCATCGCGCAATATTGCTCGATTAGTCTGCTGAGGATTTGACAAATATGACGGGCTTTCGCGGGAAAATATTTTGGCACGTTTTTTCTTGATGTGAAAATGATTGCATTAAGAAGAGCCGGCGTTTTTTTTTTTTTTTTTTTTCAAGAAGAGTGAACGTGTTGCTCAGGAAGTATGATTTCTCTTTTTGGTGATAGACAAGTTGAAATGTGCATCATTAGCTTTCTCCGCTGTATAATGACCTTGTAATCACTTCAAATGGTAATCTGGCTCTTGAGGTGTGTGCCACGGTTTCTCACCGCCCTTAATTCTTCTCAACAAGAATCATTACTTAATCTCAGCCCCGCAAACAGCTCTCTTTCCCGACAATGTCAGCTCGTATTGAGGCTGTAATCACTAGACCAAGGCCACGGTGGCGGTAGCTATCATGGGAAAAGGCAAAAGCAGGGCTTATCTCTCAGCATTGGATATGACAGGAGAGGAAGAGGGGGACTTTACCAGGAGCTTTGTCTCGTATCCTGATTGTGTTCACGCTCCCTCAGTCGCTGTAGGGGGTGGGGGGGACATTTACCTGAAACAAACCAAACAGGTTGGGGTCGCTCGGTGTCTGGATAAACTCAACTTCCACACGGACAAAGAGGAAGTGCTGGGGGGAAAAAAACATTTGAGGCCAGATAATGCCCGCGCTGAGCCCCATTAGGATCGAGGTATTATCCCCCGGTTGACTTTGGCTATGAGAAAATGCGCCCCCCCCCTCTCCCCTTGCTTTGCCGTTTCCCACTCATAACAGACCTGTGGCCGTCGAGGTTTATCAAGCTCACAAATCTAAACAGGACAGGGGCCCTGACCGGGAGAGGGCCTTGTACACAGGAAGGGCCCTAATTCTCTCTGGATTAGGGAGCAAGTTGCAATTTAGACAGCTGCTTGCTTGTAAAAACCCCTGTTTGCCATGTTAATGCTGGCTCTTGTAATGTGGGATAACACCTAACATGCTTTCTGTTTATTATATATATATATTACCAAGAAGACCCCTCTGGTAGAAATTGAGAAAATATGACATTCCTTTTGAATTGTTATCATATTAGCACATGGTAGCAGAGGTGGGAAGTAGTGGAATACTTAGTTACTGTACTGAAGTACATTTGTCTGGTATCAGTACTTTACTCCACTACTTATTTTTCTGACAACTTTCTACTTCTCTCATTTTCCAAACAGCTGGTTCCTTTAGTCTGAATGTGTGTTTGGTGGTGTGATCATTATTCTTTAGAGTCATTGCGTGCCTATTGATTTGAACACGATCCGTGTATCCATCATTTCCTGGTCTTCTCTAAAGAAGAGGGACCAATGGAAACGTTGTCATGTTGCCGTTGTTCAGCATGGAAACATTCATTAGCTAACAATGACATTATTGTTCTATTAATATAAAGGGAGGTCAGGTACTCTTTAAAACAGCTGCTAGCTATGGGTACTTTTTACTGAAGCACATTTCTTTACTTTTACTTGAGTAAAGACGTTTAGTCAGTACTTCTACTTTAACCAGAGTATTTTTAAACACAAGCATCTGTACTTCTACTCGAGTAAAGAATGTGTGTATACTTTTGCCATCTCTGTATGGTAGTGTTAACTATGTGCTTTCATCTATCAGTGATTAAATGGACCATCGTAGCTGGAAGGTCATGAGTCTAAGAGTCCTCCAGCTGAAGTATCATTCAGCCAGCATCATTGTCTGTGGCTCTGGTGTGTGTGTGTGTGTGTGTGTGTGTGTGTGTGTGTGTGTGTGTGTGTGTGTGTGTGTGTGTGTGCGTGTGTGTGTGTGTGTGTGTGTGTGTGTGTGGGTGCGTGTGCAAAACTAAAGCAGGTGTAAAGAGAGATGAAGCCTCCTAACCTCCTTGTAAACAGAACAACATTTGTGCTTATGCTCCCCGAGCTGATGGCCTGTAATGTAATATAGCATAAATGTAAATCTCATCGCTGCTAAGGTGCATTCCCCCGCATAAAAATAGAAATAACCTTTCTCTGGCGGTTGTGTTTACAAAGGGAAAAACCTGGTAAACATGTTTTCATCCGAGATAAATCAAAGCATGCAGATGTATTCATGTAATAAACATGGGGATGCGTGCACACACATACTGTACAAACCCATGGTGCTGATTTCAGGTTGTGTCATTGTATTAATTCCCCCCCCCTGTGATGGAAATGAGCAGCGGTTGCATTAACCTAAATGATTAACCTTTTCTCACGTGTTGCAAAGGATTGCAGCAGTCACTTTGTAACGGAGGAGGCAGGACGAAACACAGAATGCAGATGTCTTTTTTATCAGCTGCTAAGGAGGGGAAGCCCACCTTAATGTCAAGGTAAGCAGGCTTTGATGGCTGAATTAATTCTTAATCTGCTGGCACACCGCTGCCAACACGGACTGAGATGTGTTGGGTGGAGCAGGAGGGCGGTGGGTAGGGGGGGGGGTTACTTCCTTCGACTTCTGAGAGATTTCCTCAAGGCATGCAAAACACACTCAAGACTTCTGTTGCTGATCCAAATCAGTTTTTTTCTTCCCTCTCCCTCTCCAGCATTGTGCCTCACAGCTACGTACAGGCGACTTCTTGCAATTGATTAATTCTGCTGTAAATTGGTCATAATGTGTGACTATCTCAGGAAGCGCATTGCATGGGCAGAAAAAAAGCTGCCAATCGCAGAAAAACGGACACAAGTTTTGTCATAAAGTTGATTAAAAGGAAAAAGCTAATTTTTCAAAACTTGTATACTGGTTACGCGTCTTTTAATGGTTTGTTTTTAATCTTCTTCTATTACTTTTATCTCTGGTTTGAAATTGGAAATATGCGCTGTAATTATAGTCACAAAGCGCTATGCTCTCATCTTTTTAAAATTGAATATTTCATTGTGGTTTAGCAACTTTTTCATGTTTAATTCACAAACAACTTCTCTGTAGTCATCCGCCTCTATGTAGCTCCAACGCTCCTTTGTTCAACAATGGCATTCCGTCTCTCTTGGTCGTCCTCAGACTAGCCCTCCATCGTCGCTTCCAGTCATCCCGGTTCTCCATACATCTGGCCAGTTCATTGGTACTTTGTGCTCCTGCGTCGTTCTTGAGTACGTCCACGTATGTTTGTGCGGGACGTCCTCATGACCGATGCCCGTGTGTTGGTTCCCACAGCACCAATTTGCCGGCTGGCAGCTCTTGAGGCCTTTGGCAATGTCCTGCTAGTCTCATTCTCCTGGCTGCAATTTTCTCGCTCACCCTTGGTATTCCCTCGTACAGGATGTTGTTGGTTAAATGTACACTCTTGCTGATGTTAAATACTGCTCGCAACATTCTGGTGTAGCATCCGTCAAGAGACTTTAGCAGGGTAGGCTTCAGGGTCCAGCATTCACTGCCATAGAGGAGAACAGACTCTACCGTTGCATAGAAGAAGCTGAGTTTGATTTGACGGGGGAGGTTGGAGTTCCATACACTGGTCATGCCGTTCAGGGCCCTCCATGCAAGTGCCTTCCTCACCTTAAGATCTTGCTCGGTTGAGTTGACCCATGAGCCCAGGTACTTGAAGTCCTTGACTTCTTTAAGCACAGTGCCTTCTGTTGTTGTCAGAGGTGGATGTTCCGGTAAGATGTTATAGGTAATAACCTCAGTTTTCTTGGTGTTTAGCCTAAGGCCAACCTTGGCACACTCTGACTCCACTCTGTTCAGGAGTTCCTGTGCTTGCTCCACGCTGTCGGAGAGCAGGGCGACAGTATGTCACCCAGTTTTCAAAAGAAAAGGTGGGTGTGGTCCATGAGTGGTGGAAATTAGTCTGTTAGCTAAGCGTAGTCCATTGTAAATAATAATTGTAATGGTTTGCTGACATTAAATGTGGGGTAGGTAAGTTTGAGAAACCGGCTCGAGATACACTTGTTGTTATATTCCATGGAATGCTCTTAACATCCCGATCGCAATGAATATCTGAAGTGCTTTGACATAAATCCATTAAAAAATGTCATCTGTGGAAGCCGTGGCGCTGTAAAAAGCACGACCAATCATTTTAGCCGGCCCGGCTAAAATAACTGGATGGCCTAAGCCCGCCTTAACCTGCCATCAGGCCCCTTTTGTAGGCCCCCTATTTAAACAACAAATCAAAGTCAGGTATAGCCTCGGCAGGCTCTGTGATCGCACTTCTCCACTCTGCTCTATGCGCGCCTGGTCCTCTCCTCCAGATGAGTGACGTATCGGGCCTCCCTCATGTATTTGTCCGGTTGCCGTTGGCTCCCCTCCACGTAGCAAGTCCTTGTCGTCCTCTCCATCTCCTCCAACAGATAATGTCCCTCCTGTCTGTTTTTCCTCTCCCGCTACTCCATCGCTATCAGAACCAGATGGCCTACTTGGCTCCGAGGCCCCGCGGCCGGCACCACTGCCGCTCGGCAGGGGCGGCGGGTGCTGTAGGCTAGAGAAGGCTAAGCCTTCCCAAATATTTGTGTCACTGCATCCTGGTAAAATACAAATATAATGTTTGTGTCTTTGACATTAGCGCTGCTCGCCACCTGTGCCCTGTACTACGAAGCCAGTTCCACAGACCCTGGATATGTTTGAGTTATCTAAACTAACCCTAACAAACGAGATCTCGCTAAACGGTCCTACGACGCTGGTTATCAAGTCGGTAAATCAAGCCAGGGTTTCTCTCTCCAGCTAAGAGCGCGTTCACGTGAAAGGGGCGGGGTTAGCAACATTTGACCAATCACAAATAGGGATAGCGCAGAGTCATACTTCATTAATGAAAAGTGAACTAATATTAGACAAATATGAACTTTAAACATCTATGACTTAAACATATAATCCAGGATACAAGCCACATAGTTGCACCTTCAAGGTGAATACAGAACAACTGGTTAAACAATAACTACAGAGTGTTTGAAAGCGTACAACAGGTTTATGATATCACTGCCCCGTCTAAGACACAAGTGGATCTGACTTTAATTACATTTGAGTTGAGTGTTTAGTCAACTTAATGTGTTGCTTAAAATAATACTTCTGCATACAGTATGTGACACTGTAGGTGATGCACGGCCAGATACGGCTGGAGAAGCTGACAGATAAGGAAATGTGATATATTATGATATTATATGAATGATAAAGTGGGACACGTCGGCGTCTTCTCTGCATACGACAGTTTAAACTGTATTTCCTTTATCCTGTGATATTACTTGATAGATTTAAACTCCGCACACTGAGCTCTGATTGGTCAGCAGGCGGTGCTTTCACTGAGCTGATCTCTTTTCTATAGACGCGCAGGAGGCGGGAAGCGTCAGGTAAAACAAGTTATTTAGCCTTCCCAAACCTGAGCCTCACGCGCCACCTATGCAGCTCGGAACAGAACTCATCTGTCCTTCCTCCTCATCCTGGCCTACAGGTTTAAAATAACCTGTAAGCTTCGGCATTTTTTGTAATAGCTGCTTGTCTCGAAAATCCTTTTCCCTCAACAATTTCCTTTTCCGAGCGCCACTCTCAAACTTTTTCTTCTCAAACCTTTTCTCCTAAACAACCTTCATCTGTCACTCAATCACTCGCAATTTGAATAAGTCACATGTGAAACATATTCTCATTCTGATTGGCTGTTAAGTGGTGCCCACTGACTTTTACGGAGTCATCATTTTTGAGAAAAATCTCTGGAATCCATCGATCTGATTGGTTAGCGGAGCAAATGATCAAAATACTACAAAGGGAAGATATTTTCGTTTGGATTACTGGTCTGGGGGAAGCTCGTGAGTTTGTGTGTATACGTGTGTGTGTTTTTGTATTTTTGCGTTTGTGTGTATTGTGTTTGTTTCCCGGGGAAAACCCTCACGAGAAACACCGCCTGCTGTGACGTCAAGTTACTCCGTTCTTCGCTTGTAATTATGCCGTTACAAGCTTCAAAGTTGTATTTATCAACTGAATTTGCCGAAACAAGTTTAATATTCTGAAAGCCAATACTTTGTTTATTTGAAACCAGATGAAAACAAACTGTAACGGACCCTGCCGTGTTATCTATGAGTATACTATACGCCTTTACATTCATCATTTCAGCAGAACAGCAGAGTGGCGAGGGAGAGCTGTCTTCTTCCCTTTACAAGCTTCAAAAATGTATTTATCGTGTGATTTTGGAAATAAAAGTTTCATATTCTGAAAGCCAAGACTTTGTTTATTTAAAAAAAAATGTAAAACATCCGAAATAAAAAAAAAAATGCATTAAAGCGGCCCTGGGCCTACCTGCCTGTCAGCCTTCCATCTGTGCACAAACTTATCTCGTGCCCTCATTGGTCATGTGCGCGTTCGTGTGTGTTGGAGGAGGGGCTCTGGAAGGAAGTGGCAGAATTTTTCCGGTTGTGTATTTTCAAATTCTAGCGCACTCGAGCTGGTTTCTCCAAAATGACCTACCCCACCTTTAAGTACTGTCCTCCCCCTGGTGCCAGTACCAACAGATCCATCGTTAGGCTACGCAGCCCTGACCCCCCATAAGGCTTTCCAGTCTTGCCATACTGTCCATTGAAAGCCAGTTGGCTAGAAAGCTGGACTTCAAGGACTTGATCAGTGACTTTGCCTGTAAGAAGGGCTGGGCCCTTGGTGAGTAAGGCTGAGCAAGGGCTTATAATAACTGTTAAAGGGCAAGGCTATGGTAACGATATTGGATCACTACACAGAAGATGCATGATGAGAAAAAGACTGAGAACAGGTAATAGGCTCTGATTTAGCACCACCATCAGGCCTTTTCACTTCCATTTCCGTTTACACTTTAATACCCGCTTATTTTGTAGTTGGTATGTATATTTAATTAAAAAATCTGCTGCTTATGTTATTTTTTTCATTATAGCATTTTATAAATGATAATATTGGTGTTAATGTTTACTTTATTTTAATTTAAGAGGTCATGTATATTTAAGTTACATTTATTTAGATTTTTGAATGTTCCATTCAAAAATGTTATTAAAAAGGCATGTACACCATAAAAGATGACTATTGAGGTCTATTGTCAGGAATGTTAGTGTTATATCAAATAGTGAATTCTACTGCAGCAGAATGTTGCCCGTCTGCACAGTGTTATATGTTCACCGCTCCGTGTCAGTAAATATTGTGCAGTTAGTATTGGACTACAAGATAGATGCAAGCCTGTTCAGGTAGAGTTATTTAAAGCATACATGAGTCGGTTGGGTTCTGGAGGTGTGGTTACAGCATTGTGCTTGGTTGGTGTGGCCTGGGCCTGGTGGTGGGACCCAATGTGATATATTTTCATGGGGCCCCAAATCCCTGCCAGCACCGCATAGTCCAGGTCTGTCAGGACTACTGTGGGGTGTCGTCTCGACCTCCTTGGTGTTAGAGTGAAGCCAAGATCCTGCTCTCGTCCACTGACGGCCTTCCTGAGCGCGTAATCCAGGACCATGATGAAGAGGAAGGGGGTCAGGGTGTCCCCTTGCATTACCCCAGCCAGTCCACGGAATAATATCAGTAGTGTCTGTGTACAATAACCTTAGAATGAACCATCATGCATCGCAGAGGTCATGCTTAATGCTACATGGTTAGCGCTAGCTTGTTAGCGGCCCGATCCAGTTAGAGCTGCAACAAAGCTGCACACATTTACCAAAGAAGAGGAATTACAACCATAATCGTTCTTGTCATTTGCAGAGCAATTTGACTCCTGAATGCCTCGTTTTAGGGAGGAATTAATAGCAACAATTGCATGAGCTTCAGGTGCCGCAGAGTTCAGCCCTTTCCCACTCATCCTTGCCTGCAGCCCTGTGACGCTCTCTCACTCTCTTTCTCTCTTCCCGCTTTCTTATTATCAGTTAATAATTCTTTCTCATTCAAGCAAATTAGAGAAACTTGACTGTGTTAGAGCGAGTCCAGCGTGGAGCTGCAGGCAGAGAGGAGGCTAAATGGCAGAAATTCCCCCTAGAGCACAGAGCGCATGAAGCACAACATTGTGTCCACCACAAAAGCCGCTCTGTAGTTTTGATCCCCTCTAATTTAATTAGCCCAAGAGGTAGTGCATTAATTTGCCAGGAATTCTTCTGATGCAGAAACCCGCCCCCGGTGCGTGGAGAGAGAGAGACGGGAAGAAGAAACCTTTTTTTATTGCTTTTGTGCCGTTGAGGAGGAGGAAATGTTCTTCCATGGCACGGTGCAAGAGCTGTGATAGCATTGATCTTTATCAACATTTGTGTGTAATTCCAGACTTTTCCTGTCCTTACAAATCAGGGCTCATCACATTTTAATGTTATTCCGTCTCTACTGTAAGTCGATTGAGTCTTCCTCCGTCCTTTGGCAACTAATATTAAGGACTGCCACTTTCACAGGGAATTAAAGATCAACTGAATCTTATAGTACATCTCCATCTCTTCAAAGGATATTCAACCTTTATTGCCATTAACAGTCAGTGGCAAACAATTTATTAGTGTCCGTAAAACATGAATTATTCTTTTTTCAAGATGTACTGTATACAGTAGGGGGATGCATTCATCTTGATAAAACACTTTTTAAAATGTTGGAGTAGTCTGCATCCAGTGTGTGCTTCTATTAGCCCTTTAACATTCAACTTGTTAATACTCAGGATTTAGGCATAAAAGGCTTACCGTTGTTAAAGCACCTTGTCTTCCATCAACCCTTTGTCATTTTTAAAGACCCTTTTTTTTGCAATACACCATTGTGAAAAAGGAACTGCTTGAATCTAAGACGATAATCCCTCCAGTTGTTACATGAGGGGAAACATTTCATTTAGGTTAACTATTTCTCACAGTCATTTTCATTTGAAAGAGAAAAACTTGTGCTTTTTGGGATTTTAATTATCATGCAACTTCTTGATAAGTGAAGATCGGGGCTATTTGATAATATTAATTTCTTGAGCTATCGCACAGAGTTCCTTTGATAATCTTTCATCTTGAGACACCCTTTTGTGTGATTATACTAAATTGAAGAGGCCTACACCATAGTCATTAAAGAATCACTTCTCATTGTGTAATTAGAGTGCTTCCAGTGGTCCACTAAGAGATACCAGCCTGCAGCACATCAGTGTACACACTCATATGCACAGAAATGCATGTTATTCTCTGTGCAGGCATATCCTGACAAGGTGGTATTATCCTGCATATATGTCTCCAAGTGATACTACCATGCCCTTTTCTTGGCTTAACATCTTTGATCCTGAACTCAAAAGCTTTTATGAATGAGTTCCAGCTCAGGTTACGTTGTTAAAGTGTGTACATCAGCATTTACTGAGTCGCATCATCCCGATAAACGCCGACATTCTTACCTAATCGACTCCTGGACAAAAGCCATATTGTAAACAGCGGTCAAACCAGTTTCCGCAAATCTTCACACCATCGGTTCAGTCATGCTTTGCCTGTTTTGATGTGAGCTGTAGACTCAAAGGTCAGAGTTCAACCTCGTTCACTTCTGACCTGTGAAGTCTCACAATAGAGACAGTGTTGTCCTAATCCCCTTTGTGTGAAAATGGAGCCGTCGTTAACGTCGCGATGGGTCATCACCCGGTCATTCTGCAATCGTACCACTAAGTATTATTCAGTATACGTCTATCACCGTTGGATTTATGATATCTTGTTGAAGGAGTGTGGGTTAGTTCTGAAATCAGAAACAGGTTATTACCAGGTAGGTTGACACGTACGAGGAATTTGACTTGGTGTCGTGGTGCATACATAAAAGTCAAACACAAATGTAAAACACAGATAGAGAACTCGAAAAAATAATAACAAATATAGTAAAATATGGAATAAAAATCGGCATGAAAAAAAAAATGAAAGAAATCATATGAAAGGAAAAGTTAGCGTACATTTAGTTCACTTTTTTCTCTCTTCTGCACCTTCACCCTTTCATGGAGCACTTTCAAATGTACTGGCTTTATTTGTCATATGTTTTGGCACAGAAAATGTAGAAAAAATATCAAAAAAAGTGGACATGGTTCACTTGCGATAAGCTGCATCCACACGAGCTGAATAAAACAACACAACATCATCTAGACTGCAATTCTCTCGAGGTAAAGGCAGCTTCAAAACTCACCTGAACTTTCCACTCTATCTCACAGGGAAGGTATCCATCTGCTCTGCTCGGAAAGCAACACGTAGACCATCTTGTGATCCACTTTGAGACCTCATATATAATTCAAACCCAATTGCAACCCTGGACTCAGAAACCCAGGTTAACCAGC
Organism: Harpagifer antarcticus; assembly: GCA_902827135.1. Taxonomy (NCBI): domain Eukaryota; kingdom Metazoa; phylum Chordata; class Actinopteri; order Perciformes; family Harpagiferidae; genus Harpagifer; species Harpagifer antarcticus. Next base: position 1,794,393 of record CADEHL010001012.1, read on the forward strand.
GAGCATTTGTTTTGCCTTGAGCTACGTTGTTTTCCCCCTTTCCCCGAGGCACAAATCTGCGCTCTGACGTGTCCCCTTTTTCTCCGTCCTAAGGTATATCTTCACCGCGGAGAGAGGTAAAAGCACTGGTGAGATGTTGTATACTCGCTGTACAAGTGCAGGGGGCTCAGCGGGATAAATAATTCACCGGAGCATGTTTGAACAGGTACGGAAATAATCCTTCAGCAAAGTGAGAGTGGATATACACTCTCTCCTCCTCTTCCCTCCGCCTGTCTCTTCAGAAACAAGTTGCGAGTGCTCTCTAAACATATCACCCAGCGCTGATGAAATATTAAAGGTTATTGGTTGGCGTGAGAGGGGGGGCTCCTGTGCTGATACAAGCAGGTAAACTTAACTTCCCTTTCAGAGGAGACAGGTTGAGATATCTGACACTGGTAAATATTACATAGCAGTGTGTGCTAGCCAAGGGGTAGGTGCGCTTGTTTAACAGACTCACAGTCTCCATTACTTTCAAACAGCTTACATTTTTTTGATTTCCTATTTCAGTAGTCCTCCACATCAGATGTACAGTATCTATACACACACATGGTGGGGAAAGACACATTCTTTCACTTGCAGGAAGTGGCTTGTTTACTTTAGCGCATCATTTTCGCAGTGTAAGATTCTAATAATGATGACAGCGCTGGTAGATACTCTAAGATATCATTTAAAAAACAATCACAGTAGCAGCTACAAATTGGAGTGGATCTACAAAATCCCTGATGGCCAATTTGGTTAAGAGACAAGAACCAAAATGTAAAATATACAGTATTAACGATCAAAAAAGGAGAACAATCTCCATTCATTTTTACAGTTATATTACAACTTGTAATTGAATATTACCTGCAGACATTACAACATACATTGTAGATACAAGTCACAAACAAACAGACTAGATAATTGTTTTTAAAATATGAAATCTAGCAAGTCTGTTGAGCTACACATCTTTCTATAGGTAAAACAGCAGCACCCAAAATGAAAATTCTATATATTTAAATCGTGAATAAAGGACATTTGGCCTTACTTTGTGAATGTGTCTGATGGTAAAAATAACTTCCTCGATGTTTTAAAGCTTTCAAAAGCTGTCTGAGGATATAGGTTAGTGCCTTCATATGTTGATCTCTATCTTAACATTGTGTATTATTGATTCAATTAGGTTGTTGCAAAAATCGAATTCCTCCCCAGTCCCTTTGTTACCTCTGCTATCTGGGTTAACACGGAGTCACCAGTCAGTGCTAACAGTAGCCACATGCTATCACTTTTTAGTGTCTCAATGCAGACTCTCCCTTAACTTCATATGGCTAATAAACATGATCTTAGCATATCATATCTCAGCACAGTGAGTAATGGTGGACAGAAAAACAGAAGTAAACTCGCTCACCCACTTTAACCTCTTTGTTTTTCGCCCTGAGCATCACAGCAGACCCCAGGAAAGGACATAAAAGGAGGGAGGGGGGGGGGGAGAGGGATGGCAGCAGCCTCACGGTGGCCGCGGGCTGGAGGGGTGAGAGGGGGGGGAGTGAGACGGGGTGAGGGGATAATTAAGCGAGCACGGTGACAGCTGCAGCAGGTCCCGAGCAAAAAGGCCTGAGCTCCACTGAGCTGAATTAATGGCATCAGTGGAGCCGGCAGCACCGCCAACTTCGCCGCGTACATTTGATCATTAATTATTAGCCTTTTGACAGAGCCGGCGCCTCGTAACCCCTCACCTGCCCGTCGGCAAGGCCTCACCTGTACATCTCACATTCAGTGCACACATGCATGAATCACTTTATTTGTAAGAGCGCTTTCTTGACAGTGGTACCAAAACATCAATTATTGTTTGACTTCACCTGCATCATTTCACCCTGATACTAAAAATAGACATTGCTAATTTCTGATTTTTCTTCTACATTGCCATCAAGTAATCATTTCAGTGTCAGTTTGTCACTTCCTGTCTTGTCAGATGCATGCTGGGATCACATGCTAGTATGCTGCAATTACACAAATTAAATAATTGACTCGGATAATCTCCCAAAGAGGATGCAAGACCCTCACCCAACCACACATACCTCAGAGAAGACACGCTGATGCTACTATAAATAGATAGTCATTTGGAATGCGTTTTTATGCTTCGAATTGTTTTTCCAATAAATACTTTATATACACTGAACAAAAATATAAACGCAACACTTTTGTTTTTGCTCCCATTTCTCATGAGATGAACTCAAAGATCTAAAACATTTTCAATATACACAAAATAACCATTTCTCTCAAATATTGTTCACAAATCTGAACAAATCTGTGATAGTGAGCACTTCTCCTTTGCCGAGATAATCCATCCCACCTCACAGGTGTGGCATATCAAGATGCTGATTAGACAGCATGATTATTGCACAGGTGTGACTTAGGCTGGCCACAATAAAAGGCCACTCTGAAATGTGCATTTTTGCTTTATTGGGGGGGTCTGGGGGGGTCCGAAAACCAGTCAGTATCTGGTGTGAGGGGTAGGGGTAGGGTTAGGGTAATGTTGTGAATCGAGTGGCCCATGGTGGTGGTGGGGTTATGGTATGGGCAGGCGTATGTTATGGACGATGAACACAGGCCACTCGATTCACAACATTACCCTAACCCTAATGGTACGTCCACACAGCAGCTTTGAAAAAATCTTGAAAATCTTGGAGCTGGGCGTGTCTGAAAGCTTGGGGATTTTTTGCGAGCAACGCGACCAACAACCAATCACACGAATCTCCCGCCCCCGACATACAAAGCAAAAAACCCCGGGGATTTTATGCGAGCAATATATATATATATATAAACTCCCCAAACAGGCGAAAACCTACCAGTTTCACCCACGGTCTCTGCCATCTCTCTCCATGCCTGGTTCCTCCGGTTTGTATCCCGATAAATAGTCTGGTCGTAAAGAACCGGGTGATTTGCTACCGTAATTTCTCGTTTGGAATATGAGGAAATGAACTGCGGTCTGGCTCTCCCAGCATACACGTGGTTTGATTGGCTAGTGCTTGTACTGTCAGATTTGCATAAACGAGATTTGATTGGCTGACGCTTCCAGCTCAGCTTCAAAAGTTGAACATTGCTCAACTTTTGAATCCTGAAAATCCTGGAAATCCTGGAAATCTTCGCTTCGCTCCCCCTCAATGCAGTTCGGCGAAAAGCGAGGCACAGTGACGTCATCCCCATTCAAAGTCAATGGGCAGAGAAGCGTTGGAAGCTTTGGAAGATTTGTTTAAAGCTGCTGTGTGGACGTACCGTGACCCTACCCCTACCCCTCACACCAGATACTGACTGGTTTTCGGACCCCCCCAGACCCCCTCAATAAAGCAAAACTGCACGTTTCAGAGTGGCCTTTTATTGTGGCCAGCCTAAGGCACACTCATAGCTTTGTGATTAAAATAACCACTTAGTACCAACGCAGGACTGAAATAAAAAGGAATAAAATAATCAAATTTGAATGAAATACAATTCAGTTAAAAGCTATTTAAAAAGGTGGGTCTTTCACATAGTCTGGATATTCCTGGTGCCAAAATATCTCTTAATACAGTGCCATTAAAAGTTACTTCCTGCATAGGAAGCAGTTTAAAATCCACATTTTTTTTAGCAACAGATCAGATACATTTCCAACCATCATACCACCATTTTTCAGTGTGTTTAGTTTTCATTTTCATTTAGATATACTTCTAAGTATAATGACAACTCATCAGAATCTGACACCTTGTAAACAGCAATAATGATCCTATCAGAGTGCTTGTATAGGCCAGAAAAGGGGAAAGGTTTACACTGCCTGGGTTTCACTGGATAGACGATCTCCGTGTGAGTTTCATCATTCCCAGAGGCCCTCCGTGCTTCCTCCGTGCTCTCCTTCCTCCGTACCTACTTCTGATCTGAAACGTAGGCCTGGTGTGCGGTGGATGAGGTAACACCAGGCAATCTCACCATGGTGCTGCTTACATCAACCCGCCGGTTCAGATCCGCTGCCAGACCATTACAATTTCTGCTCTCATAATTGACCTTCTCCCCCGTTTGAATACAAATTGATATTGAAGACGCTGGTGCCTGGCTCGCTCGCAAAGCTCAAAATGAACGCTAATTTGGGACAGGCCGTGCGCTGATTTAGGTGTCCCAAGTCTGGAGAAAACGGAGTGTGCCAAGCAGGCCTGTTAGGGGGACCCTCAGAGGGACCCTCTTAAAGATTGAAGTCCTGGCATGGTGCAACCAGGGTTTGATTGCCCTCCACAGAGCGGGAGGAAATGAACATGTCACCACCTTTGCACAGAAGATACAGTTAGGAGTTAATTACACACACAGGGTTAGGGTTAGGGTTAAGGTTAGGGTTAACATTGTAATCCCCATTGCAATAACTAGTTATCAAAATATAAGAGTAATGTAACCTGATTACTTTCAGTTACTGGTTTGGATTAAATCAATGTCAAATGCAATGCTAATAAAAACAAGAGAAAATAAATAACAATAATATGTTATATTATTTTATTATAAGTGTATGTAGAAATGTACCCTGAGAAAAGAAGAAACCAACATACTTAATGTAAAAAAATAACAGAAATAGTTAAAGCACATTAACCAAAAGCATAGACTTTATTTTGGTTTAAAAAAATAAAGAAGAATTAAATTATGAACCATACATAAAATGTATTCATTGCATCTAACTATAATATATCAAGCTTTATTTCAAAATGTATTGTAACACTTTAATCCTGCTAGTAATCTCTATCTTTAAAACATCTTAATCTGATTACTTTTTTCTTTATGTAACTGTAAGGGAACACAGTTCAAAGCCAGGTCAAATGAAAGATGCTTTTACTTCACAAATGGAGGATCACCTCTGCTGTTCTGATTGTTTGATCATTCTCCATTTATGAAGTCCTACAACTTTATGGTCAACAAACCAGAATGGTCCTTATGTATTAGGAATATTTTCGACATGTTCCTGCTTGCTAAACAACCTACCTTATCTCTTCTTGTGTCCCGGAGGCAGCATGCAGTATTCTTTTCACAGCACACACACTCTTTGCCCTAATGGCCACCCAAACAAATGTTCTGACCTGCATAGTACCCTAGCCCCAGGTTGAAAAACCTCTGCTTTAGTTAACGTGTTCATTTACCTTGAGCTATATTTACCCTGATCACAAAGAGAGTCTCTTAAGACCCCACTCTCTCTATTGAGTCTCCTCACCGTGCACAATGAGAGTGGAGAGCATTCAGTGTAACCAATGGGTGTGCACAGTGTAATGGCCCGCAGGCCCTAATTGTGCCGATTGATTCGAGTTGCCTAGTCCGACCAGAGAGTTCTTATCTGAGGAAACCATCTTGAAGGAGAGGCCAATGATGACATTTATTTTTCACAGTTAACATCTTTACCCGCCCTCCACACTCACCAAGTTTACATGAGAGATGGAGATCACAAGATGTGCTGACTGTATGTACTGTGCGTGTGTGTGTGTGTGTGTGTGTGTGTGTGTGTGTGTGTGTGTGTGTGTGGGTGTGTGTGTGTGGACCTCCTTTCAAAGCACTTTAGATGCTATTCAATTGATATGGCCATTAATGCATAGAAGAGGAACCATTTTGGCGTGACTCTTGATGTGTCTGCATTTCACTGCCACGTTTTTTTTCTCCATTTTCTATAGAGAGCGTCTATAGAAAGCTTTCTTTCTCTCTCTGTTCCGCAGCATTAGTAATTATCACGAGGATGCCTCCTAGCCTCGGTGCAGAAAAAAAAGAAACCCACCCAAAACGTCTTCACTCGTCAGAGAACAGAGACGTCAATTTAAGCCCCTGTTAGTGCGGATTTTGAATTAAAAACATCCTTCACAGGTCGCCTCTTTGTATGCAGCAGCAGCAGGTTGAGGAAAACTTCAATTATTTTCCATTAACAGGGATACAATTGATCTTAACATGTGGTGAATGGGCCAATAGTGCTACCTTAAAAGGATGCGGTTTTAAGGGAGTGGAGTTGCACAGGCTGAGCACCCCTATGGATCAGCCCTCTGGATCTATACAATCCAGAGGCCCTCCCGCCTCAACCTGATTGAATACCACGCAGAGGGCCTGTGGAGAGACTCTAGTAACCGTATGCCATTGTCCAGATGCTCACCTACAGTCACCGAGTGGGGTAAAGAGAGTGCAGGAGGGGGCGGGAGCACTATGGAGGGTAGAGGAGCACCATTTTGACTTACTGCCAGTTCACATTTCCAGAGGGGGGAGCGATGTGTTTGGCAAAGTGGGTCTGGGCGTAACAAGAGCGTCACAGAAAAGAAGCATGTTTAAAATATTTAACACTTGAAATCCTGACTTCAGTAAGCTGCACACGGCATGTTTCCACAAGGCCAATCCGATGCTCCGTACCCTATTGTTTGTGTAGATTTGTATAGAAAAATGAAAGGACACAAAGCGATATGGGATATTTTTTTAATAAAGTTAGTTTGTTAGAAAATCCAACTTTGTCTCGATGAGTCCATGCATTTATCCCGCTTTGATTCATTCCCTCATAAAACGGATTTTTATGTAGAAATCTCACCTGGTTCAATATGAAATGCTTATGGACTATAGCAGGTTGTGTTAGAACAGGGCTGGTCCCATAATATATTCTCTGGATGTGGTTGAGTGTATAGTAACAATATTTTCTACAAGTGTCAGTGTGAAATAGCACAAATCAAGTCATATTTGACCCCCTTTCACAAAGAAACCAGCAGAAAAGTGCGGAATAATTCCTCAGTAAAAGACTTCTACGTGTAAACATATTTATGACACACCTGATCTTAGACTATTTTCATGTCACCTACGTCTGTGTGCTGATGTTTACTTTGAAAAATATGAAGGGGAGACATCAAAAAGGGATGAAAGGAGCGGCGTCCGAAGTTGACTATGACAATCCTTAATCGCTGGGAAGAGGCGTTGTTGTTGTGGAAACAGGTTTATGCCGACACCTTGCCAGAGGTACAGAGCCGTGTAATTCCTCAGCTCGCAGAATTCCTGGTCATCCCACCTTCAAAACGTAAACATTGACGCGTCTCCAATCGCATTAAGTTGTGAAGCCATCGGTGTTTCTTTTGAAAGGGGGCCACAACTGGAGTGGATGCCAGCAAAGGCTTCATCGCACAAAGGCGCGTTTTTTCCTCTTCTCGCCCCGGAGCTGTTTGCCAATCTCGCTCTGAATACACCCTTCACTGGCTTGAGCACCTTGAGGTGTGCTCATCTCTAATCATTATTTGATGACAGAAATCTGCAGGCAAAAAACCAGGAGACACACAGTTCCTTAGCAACGGGCGCCGGTAGTCCAAACAATTTCATTAAAGCGTGGCACCTCTTAGCAGGTGGGTGAGTGTTAGAGGAGATAAACATTCATGAGCAGATTGGCTGTGGTATTTGCCAACATCACAATTGATGATATCAATTTGTTTGCGAAGCAGCTCAAATATTGTAAGTGGATTAGGCAAAGGTGTCGGGGATGGTGAAGGAGTGTATCAGGATGTCTTTTTTCATTTAATTGACGGTGAGCAAATGCAGCAAAATGTTTTTGTTTCGGAGAGAATGACAATTTGTTTAATCCCCAAGCACAGCAAATATGCAGCATATAAATTATTGATGCACATAACACAGGAACAGGGTAATTGATTTGGTTTTTCGAACGGGTGGATATACAAGGGATGTTTAAGGTAACATTTAGGCAACACATTTCTCCATCCATAACTACAACCAAACTATAAAGCTCTCTTTTCATCTGCACCTCCAAAGACTGACAGCTTTACAACTGTGTGTTCTGCATTGCATTACCCTGAATGTCCAATGCACGTGGCTGCATACCGTCACTTGTCTTTGGCGGTTTCATCCACTTTCAGAAGTGCAGTCCATTTTCAATATTATTTCCTGACATCTTTTTGTGTTTTATGAGCTTTCTTTATGCTTATTTTCATCCCATTTCTGATTAACTCTGTAGCTGAAAGGTTGTGACTTTGGTCTTTCAAAGCAGCACTTTGTATTATCGTTATACTGTATCTGTATTTCTTGTTAAAAATACGGGTAAACCATCAGCTTAGAGGATTCAAAAATAGGAACAACTAGTGTCCTTAATGACAAAGTAAATACAAACAATTAAATAAAGCAATAATTGACTCACTTGTGTATGTGTTCACAGTAAAAAGCTGATATTGTCTGTCCATCTTCTCTAAATGGCTAACCTGTCTGACAAATGGACTTGAAACAGGGTACAATGTAACACCTGAGATATTTCTCAAAAATCCACACTAATAATTAACTTTATTTAGCTTTAAATGTACATCTCCAACCTTTAATCAGCAGGTGAGTTCCACCTGGCCTCACGTCCACAAAGGTAACTCATTCCTGACTTTGTCCTGCCCGCTAACAGGTAATATGCAATCATTTACAAAAGCTGTTTTGAGAGCAGTCAGGTGTCAAAAGCGTGAACTTTGTTTGTTCCACAAAAGTGATGACACCTCAGCGTTCGGAGTATGGTACAATAATTGTTGTCAGATGTATCTAATAAGCTGTATGATTTTTTTTCCGACCTGATTTATTTTCATCCTCACACCAAAGAGACGGCCTGTTAGAGATTAACTTGTCATCCGTGGTGTTAAAGGCAACACAAGTTGATTTAAGCAGTTGTGTTCATTATCGCTTTGATCAAGGACAGTCCAATCAGCAACTGTAGACAAGAACGGTTCTTTTGATTCCAGAGAGCCCCCGCTCTACAGCGTGGTGCCATACTGTACACAGCCTGGAGGTAAAACACTGACCATGAATAACATGAAAGAAACGTGTGAACCCGGAATGGGTGTTATGGTTCTAAACATCCAAATGTGCTTATTATAATTGTCACAAGATCAACTGAGAGGCAGACATGTGCCACCATGTCCCGAAACGTATTATTGCCATGCTTTGATTGGTGTAGGACAAACACCACATCTCATTTTGACTGAGCAATGCTGGTGAATCATTTCTCAGACTATCACAAAGTTAGTTAGACACATTGAAAGTGACTTTTAGGTGTAGGTAAAAAGAAGGTAATGTTATAATGTGTTGTAATACTGTTAATTGTCAAATCAGTGTTCATATATTAAGAAAAATACATCAAATTGTGCAATAACAATATAATAATATTTCAACATTTGTGTTCAAGCAAGTACATATTCCAGAAGAGAAAGACATTGCACATGGAGGTGAGGTGTAGGGGACTTTTATATATGTTCACAAAGTTAACCTAAGGCACTTTTAGGTCACCTTTAGTAGAAAAATTTCATCCGAGAGTCGTCAGCATGCCCAAGACAAATCCCTAGGCATATATCTACTTGGTAAATTATGAATTGATTCACAGGGTCTTACTTTCAAATAGCTGTCGGTACACGCGGCGTAGGTATCCTTCATCTACATGTGTATGCTCCAGAGTGACCTGCGGCTCCGTGTGTGTTACCGTGTGAATTTACGATCGCCATCTCCATCAAAGATTGACATAAATGAACTGGCGTCGCTTCCTGCTCATGACCCTCCCTCCCTCCCCATGCGTTTTCCTCTGTCATCTTTTTGACACCTCCAAAAGATGACATGGAAATACATGTGTCGGCAAGCCTGACAATGAGGAGCCATAAAGCAATAAAGCGGGCGAAAAAACCAGAAAGACGGGGACCTCGGAGTGTTTGTCACTGTCATGTCTATTGATTGATGACAAAGAAAACGATTGAGAGGTCCTCGACAGACAGAGAGAATTTCATTTGTTGAGTCAAATATTCAGACAGGAGACGTGCGCGGGCATTTTAGCCTCCCATTTCTCTTATTGTATTACATTAATGAAAGGGCTTCCGGGACGTTCATCTGAACCGAGTGTCACCGTGATGTTCTGCAAGCGAGGAGAAAAAAAATACAACAACACCAAAACAAAAAAAAGAGCATCCTTCAGAGATGTCTCCTTCCCGACAGTGGTATCAATTGTCCTGTCTTAAATGATCACGGCCACTGCATTACTTGGAAATTAACAGCTAGAATTTATGTGAGTGCCTATCTCCTCGCTTCCTGCCGCGGCTGAGTCGAAGAAACAAATAATTGAATTGGTACAAGTACATAAAGCATTCCAGCGGCTAATGTAACAGGCCTAACTGAGTTAACGAAGGCAAGGCCACAGACAAGAGTGGGGTTATAAAAAAATAAAATGCCATGTGGTTCCAAACCTTTCCCCTCTTTTACCAGCCGTGTTTTCTCCCTCTCGCACGTTTTTAGCTCTCATCACCTTCCTCCATGTCACTCTTCATTTCTCCCTCCCCTCTTTAATTGGAAGTCTCCGCCTCAGTTGTGTATCACCTAAGATGCCGGGGAAACCCAAGCTGTCACAAAGTGTGCTTATTAAAATGGACTGGGAAAGATAAAAGCCTAAACCCCCCCTTTATTTTACAAGGCGGTGGTGACTGTCTGAGTGCATCAGTCGTGGCTGAATGAGACAGTTTGACCCTGAAGCGGTGTGTTTTCAGAAAAACTGGGTGAATTCCCTTTTATAATCAGACCCAAAATCAGTTAATGCACCATGTAGCATAAAGGCTAGGAATTTGTCTTGGAGGCAGCGGGGCAACGTATACAGAAACAAAGCATACTTGAAGCACATGATACTAAGACGGTACATCAATAGCCAATTTTGTTCTGATATGCAGAACTGTTTTTATACCAACAGATATTATTCCTTTGGGTGGAAACGCCTCTGAAACTCTTTTAGGGTTAGCAGGATTGCAAGGCGGACTGATAGAGATATGATTAAGTACAGATATGGAGCCGTGGTTGATAAATCATTAGAAATAAAGCCCCGTTGTATCTCAGACACATATGACATCATCCATCACTAAGGTGACAATGATGGAAAGGCGTTTTATAGCCGACTATTACAGTCATATTGCCTGATGTACGCCCTATCTGAAGGCTAAACCGATGTTTAATCTTCCGTCTGCCGAATGGTTTTCAATGTTTACTTCATGCAATACTAAAGCTTTGATACTTTCTGTCCAAAAAAGTTTCCAAAAGTACAATTGAACACATTACATTTGTGTTTTACCTTTATTGCCTCATGGTTTCTCTGACGCAGTTATACTGTTAACACACCCACAAAGTTACACACAGTTTTAAACAGTTTGCCACTGGAGAAGTTGTCGGTCAAATGCCTTGCTTAAGGGCGTCTTAAAGGGGCCTTATTGTGCTTTTTGAGGCTTTCCTGTAGTCGGTTTGTGTGCATGTCAATGGTCTGCAAAGGCTGAAATCCCAAAGTTCCTTTCAGAGGGAGTTTTTCTCCGACACAACTCACTTTACTTCTGTAACTTAGTGACATCACTATGTAACACTTTTATTGGCTAGCGCGAAAACAGGTCTGCAGTATGAGAACTATTAGGGTATTTTTGAACATGAGGATAGGCACAAAATATGAACCTGAAAAGAAACACATTTTAATGGGGAACCATTTTAAATACTTGTCTTTATTAATATGTCTTCATTCATAAGTCTGACTGCAGTCCTGAATAGTAAAGATACATAAACACAAAAGGCTTAATATAGTACACCAGTACTTATTGTCATTCACCAGCGTTGATTTCCCACACATTGCTGATGACGCACAATGACATACATTAAGCGAGTATTCCGCACCATTTTCATCAGTCACAGCTTTACGATGAATTATACAGGGTCATAATAAGCCTGTGTATCCAACATCCATCCAACATCAAAGCCAATGGGCGAAGTTACATCGGATGTTTTGCTAAATATAAGCTCAGAAATATTCTCTCAATGTTACACTTCACATCTTGTACATAATCAGGAATCAATACTTTATGCCGGCGTATCGCTATGCAACAGTGTGGTGACCCAATTGGAAAAAACCTCGAGTTACATCAAATTGGAGTTCCCCGAATGCCATTCCCTCGTCCACTTAACCAACTGCTGTAACTGTTCGACTCCTGAGCAGCTTCTGTTTTGTGTTGATGTGTATTTTTTTCTTTTTTTGCTGCTGTGTATTTTGCTGAAGCTTTAGACTCTCATTAAATCAACTGAGGAACTGCAAGCCTCTACAAACATCAAATCTATAAATTGCACGGATGGTCTTACGCTAGGTCTCAGACAGCACTACCCCTTTGATGAAAACGTCTGGGACAAAAACAGAAAAATAACTAGAGATTCTGAGGCAAGAAGAGAAAAGTCTTGTTTTGACACTAAGATTAATTTACAAGTTTTCCCTCACTGGCGAAAAGAAAAGAAGCAGAGAGAGATGAGAGGAGCTTTTGATATGTATTAGGCCTGGACCTCACCAAAGACCTCTCCCAGGACTGCCGATGTGACAATTAAGCCAGGTTGTGCTTTGACACTGTTTCCATAGGCAAGTGGCCAAAGTATATCTCCAGTCAAAATATCCATGCCAGCTAACAAGCTTGTTCCCTCTCCATAGAGCGGAGAAGAAAAGAAAGCTGCAGCCTTGAGACATGAACAAAAGCAGAAGAAAAGGAGGACGAGGGGGTTTGGTGTTAGAGGGTAACATAAAAAAGAAAGGCACCCCTCCTCCCAAAAGAAGCCGCTGGAGTTTGCTGAAGAAAACGGTGTCAACGACTAGATGTGATCAAGGTGTTGTGTTCAGCTCGAAAAAATGTCCGCCAAGGCCCGACACAATGCAGCAGCCAGATAGGACCCCCGGCCCCTGGGTACTCGCTTTTGTTCCGCCTTAATGACCCTGCCTTGATTCCATCCATAGCGCTCGCAGCTCTCGCTACACCTTGCCTATTTAGCCCACAGTCATGTCAGCTCGCTTCTCCCATTGCTCAATCTTCGCCCTCATTTCACTTATTTTCTGTTATGCGTGTCCATGAGTGTGTGTGTGCTGGAAAATGCTCTTGTCTTAGAGGAGCTCCCTGCCACACAATGGCCATCTAAACTCATTAAGAAAATTCCGTAAAGAGCCATTAACAAACGGGTTCTCTTTGGCCAGAGATATCAGGTCTAATTAGGTGACCGATCTTGACAGGGTTGCAAAAACAAAAGGCGTGCTCGCATTTGAAAAGGTTCAGGTCCCGCAAAGGGCCTCACGTTTTTTTTTCTTCTTCTCCTCCCCTCTCCTTGGTCTCCCCCCACTGTAGCCCGACTAATGACTGTGGGCTTCACAACAAAAAAGAAGACAAAATACCTCTCTTTCCTGGGAAGGCGACGGGGAAAAGGTTTGCCATTTGCCAGACAAAAGACTTTCCACTTCGGGACCTTTTTCCCCCTCGCCAGGTGACTCGCTGTCCTCATTTACGAGACAATGAAGCCACAGACAGACTTATTGTAAACACTTTGCATGGGCTGCTAAATAGACTGCCATGCCAAGCCTGCAACTCAGGCTTCAGTGCCCCCAGCCTCCCCCCCCCCTCCCTAACCAGTCCTCCTCTCCCAGTTTCAAGTACAGTGTGCCGTTTTCTGTTGTACAGGAATTTGTTGTGGTGATACTGAAGCAGAAACACTGATAGATGTGCGTCCTGGCACAGTGGGGCCTCACATGTTGAGGTCATGCAGCCTGAGGAGGCCTTTCGGGAGTTTAAATATATTAGAAATAACCTGAGATGGATTATTTGGAAATAATTGAGTTTCTAAAAAGGATATCAGGTTCATAATACATTTGGTTTTCTCACGATGAGATAGAAAGAATGTGTGATAGGAACATTTCGGATGCTTAAAACATGTCTTTGTGTTAGGCTTTATCTTTTACAGCCGTGTGTAACCGTGTTCACATTTTCCTCCTTCCTAACAATTTTAAATATTTCATTTGAGATCGATTATTTGGGATATTTGCAAAGAAGTCAGTCCAAAAAAAAAGAAATCGGGCCTACGATGAGGTAGCAAGAGTTTGTCTTGAAACATTTAAAAATCCAACCTTAACAAAAACGTTATTCAGATGCTTTTAAATGTGTCTTTGTGTTAGGCTTCAGCTTTCTTTAATACATGAAACCACCTTGGTTAAAATAGATATTCAGGCATTTCCTGTTTTGTCCTGAGAGTGATGCTTTTGAGCCTTTGTGACCCCATGTCTGGAGTTGCTCTATCATATTGTATGGGGCCATTGTCCATTTCTTAGCAGTTGAAAACAGGACTGAGGGTGAATGGGGACGAATCAAGTCCATTGGATGCAGAGTTGTTGTTTAAGTCTGATTCAAATGTGAAAGACTTGTACCTGTGTTAGGAAGAGGCTTCGCTGTGTGTGGCCAGTTAGCCTCTTCACTTCCTGTTAGCTGTCACTGTGTTGTTACGTCTTCAAATGTGTTTCCTTTTTGACGGCCGCATCCCAATCTATTTACGGTCGGGACCTTTGCAGCCCCAGTAATCCATTCATGTTTGAATGAAAAGATCTTTCACCTTAATGTGTTCCAAAGACAGATGACGATGACCTTTGTTCTGCCTTATATTGTATGTGGCCGCGTGAAATATATCGCCTCTGTTTTCAGTGAGTAGCTCAGCATAAATAAGACACAAAATACTTGGACGTGGTCTTTCATTTACCCGGACATTAATGGCTTTTTTGTTGTTGTTCAGTGCTATGATATACTGTATGGGGGAAAGAAGGCCCGGTATCTTTCACAGTGTTTGGATGTTGTTCATGGAAAGTGCTGCAAGCTCCACTAACACTGAGTTTATACAGTACCACTCTAGGAAATTGCATTTTCTCTGTTATGCTGAGTGTGTTAGTGTGTGTGTGTGTGTTAGTGTGTGTGTGTGTGTGTGTGTTTACACATTTGCTTTTCCTTTATTCATCTTCTTATTAATACCCAGCAGTATTCCTCTGACTGTATATGATAACGCTTATTTTCCCTTATTTTTTTCATTATAATCTAACTCTCCTGTTTCACACAACTGGTTTAGATTAAGATCTTTTCGAGCAGGGCTTTATTTTCAGACGGAAGAATTTTCCCATGTTTACAACTCAATCCGAAACCGGCCACATTTACATTCACAGAAGGCGATACAACAGTAACATGATTAAGGAAATGGCCCATGAAAGACTTTGATGATTCCACAGCCATTTTGCTCTTATCTTAAGTGAAACTACAATCACACCTCCAGTTTGTTTTCTTTGGTACAAACCAGGGTGGAAAATGTTATTTGAGTTTAGTTTCACACTGTCCAATAATAAGCCAACCCGCGAGTTGTAAATAAAAGTCGTGTAGGTTCGAGACTCTGGCAGCAGAGGTGCAGCTCAAATTAAATCCACATAAAGAAATGTCTGACTCTGTTCTGCTCGGTTTTTCCAAGCAGGCAGAGCTGCTTCTGTGTCCTTTTACCCATAATCCTCCAGGCTGTTTCCTCTAGTTGGTTTGGATTACATTTTAACTTCTAACAAACCACATCTTAGTCCTTTTTTCATAGGACTGAGACTTCTGCAGCCATCATGGTGCCATTATCACCGAAAAATGAGTTTATGGTCAGCATGCTCCATTTAGTCACTTTATACTCTACTATGGAGCACACAAAAACATCAACAATGCAATTTATAAATTACCTTGCCATGAGGACATTTCCCATAATGCAACCTGACAGTGTATTTTTGTCAGACGCTCATTCCTTTTGTGAAAAGCCAAGATAAGTCCAATGAGTTAGGGTTTGTCTTTTTTTAGACTTAACAAACTAACTCCAGAGCCACACATATTACACATCATCAATGGAGTTTCCCTCAGATTCCTTTGTATTGGAAACCACAGTAAGGAACTTTAAATAGATGTTTTACACACTGCCAGCTATTTAGAGCTATTTTAAGACCCAAGACCTACTTTTTGTGGTTGCAAAATCCACCTCAAATCATAAATAAAATATTAATTTGGGCACTTCACCGGGTAAAACTTAAACAAAGGCGGAGCACAGTGGGGAAATGTGATGCCAGATGATCTGTCCAGACAGTGACAAAGACACACCACACACACACATACATTAGGTGTTTCCAAACCAATGAGAAAATGACTCACACACACACGCCCATTTCCCATCACTTATGTTCCAGTAGACGCCTGCTCAGTTTTTGAAATGATGAATGTTTTTCCAAAACACGGTAATCATAAAATAAGATTTACATTTGGAGTTTATTAATGAGTTTTCCAAATTGTATAAACTTTCTTTCATTTGAAAATGGTATTGGATCATTGCGAGAAGAGCGCTTTAGAAGATGAGACGGGTTGTAAACAAACCCCACATTTAGCCTGACAAAACACAAACAGTGAAATTATGATCTAATCTGTGAACACCCAACCTTTTGACTCAAATTTGACCTACTGTACTTGCCGTAGTTATACAAAATAACTTGTAATTCACCAGATTCTTTCACAAATGAGGATTTACACAACTTTTTGTACATTATTAAAACACCAAAACAATATTCGAGAGTCTTTTACATGAATAAATCATGGTATAAAATCCACATGTGCGCTGTATTATACACATAGTTGGATTCCTGCTCTTAAATTCTTGGCTGGTCCATTGTGCTACTTTTACTCTAAGTAGCGGCTGTAAAACTTTATTAATAAGAAAATGAAGTTCACCGAAATCCCTGGAGACTCGTTGGATGATGATTCTCAGCCCATATTTGTAAGGAGGACCATCTGAGTCCTCTGCTCAACAGGTGCCAGGTAAACCCCCCCCAGCTGTCTTCTGGGTATTTCCTCTCTGGAAGCTCTCACTGGTCAGAAATGTGCGCTGTGTCTCCGATGTCCCGGCTCTGCATTCCTCTCCTCTCCCTACCTTGGCTGGAAAGGTTAATCACCAACAGGTGGAGATTTATCTGCTGCCGCCTCAGCTGTTTACCTTCACGGCAAAATGTGCTGCAGGAACACAGCTCCGTCACGCTGGGATTTCTACTTCTTGCATGACGCTGGAAGACACGTTATACATAGGTTTAATGTTTGTTTTATGAAAAAGGATCACAGAGGTTTATTCACTGCAGAAACTTGAAGACTTGCCACGTGTATTCGTCTAATTTCTACTCAGGATATGAAGATAAAAACACAATACCCTTACAATGCAGTGAGATAGAGGCTCTTGTTTTTAGACAATACTTAAAAGCACACCAAACTGACACCAAAGACCACGTCCCGACGGGCCCGATTGTTGTGTCGCCTCACGTCTCCTGCGTCTTGGCCAAAAAGTCGCACTGGAACACACTGCAAAGACTTCAGCCCACGGCCAAGTAGCATGTACTTGAATACTTGCCAGCAAGCGGCGGTAGTGTGTATTCTTAATTCAAAAGAGGCAACCGGAAGACAGACTGCGTGATATATACAAACAACAAATAGCGTGCGCTCCATTTTCACTCTCGTCCATCACAGACGGTTTCACGACTTATAATGGAAAACATGTTTAGTGCGGTGCTGGAAAATGAAAAATAATAGCCGTCTGTGTGTGCCTTCTTCACTTCCGTTTCAAAATGTTGAATCGGGAGCGGAAGGTGCCGACACGGCCGAAAAGACACGACGGTGCTGGACACACCACTCTGAGTAGGGCGACAGGACGCTCATCGACGCCCAGGCATCTATCGACGGCTGAAATCGGCCTTTAAGTATCTTTTCAAGTCAAAGCCTCTTGAAAACATCTTGTTTTGAGTTGTCTCTCTGAAGAAACACATTTTAAGCTGATGTGGTATTTGTAAAAAAGATGGATAATGTTGTTCCAAGAAATAGATCTTTCTTGATTTTAGAAAACACATCTTTATTGGGAATTCCCCAACTCACATCAGAAAACTGAACACTTGTCAGCATTTCTGGCTTCTTTGTAACACGACTTTTGCTGATCCTGCTAATTACAAGATGTGATTTATCTAAATATCCCATATTACTTCGAGAAATCTTACCAAGCAAATCTTCGCTTGTTCTATTGGCAGATGTTTGTAATAACTACAAGTGAAACACCTGTTTTTATTATTCTTTTACTTGATTTTGGAGCAGCATTGTGTCCAGTCTACATACCAGGAAAGAACCTGTTGCACCATTTTCCATATTTTCTGACCAAAATATTGTAGTTTCAACAGGATAGCAAGGTTTTACTTTACAACTTAAAGACAATGACAGTATGCTATCATTTAGCAATATAAAACTAAGTATACAAATGAGACAATAGCTTGCAATGATTGTATGTACCAAGAGAAAGAACGAAAAACACAACAAATAAGAAAAGAAAGCAGATACAACGACTAAAGTTATCCCGGTACATGTACTGCCAGTGAGCCTCAAACACACGATTATTAATCAGAATTGTGATAAATGAATAAATATGCAGGTTATGTAAGAATATATATATGCTGCAGATAAACTATACCAATAACAGATCGTGTTACACAGTATTTCTACATTTTAACGAAGAGCCCTGAAGCTTTGACCTTTGTCTCCTCGCACCGTCAAGGTGTTTATATTCATCCTACTCCTGTTGTGCATGAAAGCTCTGTTAGAAAACCTGCAATGTAAAGTAAATCGATAACCCACCGCGCTGGGTTAGGTGAACCTGCAGCCAACGCGCAGAGAGTGTGTGTGGGTGTGTGTCTGACGGTGGGTGGGTTATGCCACACACACATTGACACACACACACACACACACCTTTCTTTCCCCGTTTATAACTCTCCTGGACTCCTGAAACTCTGTTTGCAATTTAAGGCTGCAAATTAGAAGCGTAAGTCATCTGTTTCCCATAATCCTCCTGTCAGACCGGGAGCTGCGGCCCCCCACACACACACACACACACACACACACACACACACACACACCCTAAACGTACTTTTACTGTTTTTTACTCGACGATTGCCTCCATGCTAATTTCATTTCTACTTCTTGGTCACATTCCTGGATTAAATCCCTTATCGAGATTTTAAAACTAAAAGATAGGGCCAACATATGTTTACATACAGATGTGTAGCAACACCCTACAATAAATACAATTTCACAAATAATTGATACATTACTTGTGATGAGAGAAAAAATGGCACAATACAATTACAACCACTTTGTGCCACGTCACCACATCCGATGAAAACAATTCTAAGTGTGCTTAAGGCCAGCACATCGGCACCCAACACATTCAATTAAACTCACAAGGAGCACGCTTGACTTTCTGTGTTTTCCCTGACTGTTTCTCTTTCTAAGTGTGTTTTGGTTTTTTAGGTGACGTTGCAGATAATTCAGCCTTTTCATTCTTTACAATCAGTTCTGGTTTGGGGTTCCTGAAGCCTCAACCGGTCCCTGGAGAGGAATAACTGTTGGCCAGAGAGCCAAGCCGCAAGTTGGAATATAAGATTTGCAGATGAATAAATACCAGTGGTCGTTGCAGCGCACAGACAAGGAATGCCAGTCAACGTTAGTATCTACACATGCACTTCTGTTTCTTTTCTTAACTCCACTTGTGTTTCTAACAACACATCTGTGAACGTGTCGAGGCTATATCTGTTCTTTCAATAACAGCAAGAAAATCACATTTCCAGCTGTAGCCGTCATATATTTGAAGGAAGAAAAAACCACCTGGTTCATCTGCCTGGGTGACTTAACGTCCAAAGCAGCAGCGTGTAAACACTCGTGATTCTCAACACACTGAGCGACTCTTTAAACTGTCAAGCTTCCAATTTAACGTATTACAGGGACCTGGTGTAATCTACGGAGGTTAATACTGTGTGTTTATCTGCAGCTTTCCACATAGTGTGAATCTGTGTGTGTACTTTCACATCCACAGCAGCGTGTGTGTGTGTGTGTGTGTGTGTGTGTGTGTGTGTGTGTGTGTGTGTGTGTGTGTGTGTGTGTGTGTGTGTGTGTGTGTGTGTGTGTGTGTGTGTGTGTGTGAAACCCCGGCAAAGGTGACGTGTCCTACATGTTCACTGACAGCTTTATGGGCTCTGTGGCTCTGCGAGGGGAACAAGATTATGGGAAAGGAAACACACACACACACACACACACACACACACACACACACACACACACACACACACACACACACACGCACACTGACACTCTGGCTATTGTCCCAGATACTATAGTCAGGTGAGGTCCAAGGTTCAGTGCTCATATTATTAACAGGGACAAGCTGGCGCCCAGTAAACACACCTACAACTCACCCAAGTGGAACGCTGAATTGTAGAGGGGTCAAGCGGGGTCGCGGGGGTCGAGTCCGTCCCTGTAATTATCTGAGTGGACCGCCGGCTGATCCACGGGGTCCTGAGAGGTAGACAAAACGTGTTTAGAAAAAGACTTTCATGCTCCATTTCAGAGAGACTTTAGTGCCTTTTGTGTGCCCCTCCATCGGTTCATTCCTCCAGTTGAAGAAAGTGTCACTCCGACCACATTATGTCATCTCCACACTCTTGAATGTGTGAGGTCATTTCTTTGAGACTGAACATGCAAATTGTGTAACAGAAAATGACTTTTTTCCCCCACACATAGCCACATGTACTGTTATTGCAGCTATTCTTAAGCTCTGACTTTTAAACTTTGATTTAGATACTTATTGGCAGCATAGAAATGACTCTAAAGTGGACCTTCAAGAACACTCTTTTCATGTTGCCATCATCTCTATTATCCTATGAGGTCCTACTGTTTGATGCTTCTCACCATATACTGTAGAGAAATAGGCTTGATTTACTCTTGAGGTAAATGCATGGACTCTATTATAGAAATGTATCCATCGTACCACGTACAGTCTGTTAAGTAAAATGCATGAAGTCATTACAGTTTGATAGACAGTAGAGTCTAATAGATCAGTTTCATCAATAACAAGAGCAGACCAGCTGAACATGAGATGTTAATGCATGCTTAAACATACCCAATAGGACTCTAGACTTGTATGCAGATGGGAACAGGCTTCTGGACTTTCTTTTTTCACATTCGGTCAGGTCCACTTTTGCAGATTTGAACGTGGGAATAACCACATGCTTAACATTTTCTGCTCAGCATCCAAGAGACTCCGAGAGGAAGTGTGTGCACATCCAACATTTCTGACCAGGTGCCTGATACAATTGGGAAGACAATTAAATGGACGCTATGTGGATCTAAAGTCCTGGGTGGATCCTTTAGGAACATTTGGGACTTGGCTGTTCTTCCAAACACATTCCCAAGGAGAAGAAGAGGTTTGCTGTTATGTTCACTCCTCGATGTGCAGATGTAAATGTGAGTTGATCTAGGGAATACAAAGTGAAAAGAGCCGCATTACGAGACTAACAACATCCTCACCATCAGTAACAGCACACAGTGTGAGTACTGCAGACCATTACCGTAGGACTTCAGTGATATCTGTCACAGATTGGACATAATGGCTTTAGCCCCTGTCTTGTGAAAATCTACATCTCACCGCTGTTAACCCCATAAGGAACAAGGAAAGCATTTGACTGCAGCGGTTGGAACTCCTAATTAGGTTGAAGTAGGTCTCTTTGAACCGACGGTGTAACAGAAAAAGCAAAATGTGAAACATTTTCGGCCTCATTATAAGTTATCTAAAAGGCAAGGGCTCGTGATAATGAGGGCCATCCAGTGGGATGCGATGCGGTGGGAAGAGAGTGCCTAATTGTGTCAAATGGCTGGAAGTATTTCACTTTGAATTATGGGAGAAAAGGGGGGGAAATAAAGCAGAGACGCACAACACGGACACAGTACGCCACATTAGTGTCAGGGAATAAATGAGGTACTATAGAAACTATAAGTGTGTGAATTTATTCAGGACAGGGTGATATAAAGGCTGGTGTGTCTCTTACACTTTGTCAAACTCACACCTCCATGTTAAGGTGCAATATTGCCAAACAACATACATCTAATTTACCAAGTCTACAGGCAAAATGAGGTGTCAGTGCTTTTAGCTGGAAACAGCAAACTCCCTCACATTTTCTTATTTTCTTTTTCCGGGTGTCAACATTTCATCACAATCCCTTATTATTCTTTTTCCTTCAAACAACTGTGATGATGTACATCTCTATTTTAAAGGGTCCCTTAATCAGAAATAATATTTTCTGCTCAAAGTATTTAAGTATGGATAGTTTTCTTCTTATTTGCCCAGATGTTAAGATCTGATAAATGTAAAAAATATATTTCTTTAACTTTGTCAATTAAAACTACTGTTTTTTTAGCTTACGTTATTTAATATTGGATTGTCTTCTTCTTATTTTTCATATATCCTCTTTCTGAATTCTGCCATTTCAATACAATACAGGTAGATAAAGTGTGTTGTGGTGTTCAGACTATCAAAAACATGACATTTGAAAAGAAATGTCCTAAAAAACGTAGGTAGTTGTACTTAATCGTTGGTACAAAATCAATCAAATTCACTGAGAGCAAGGTGTGTGGGGTAAAAACAAGAATGAAAACACACCGGTAAAAAGGAAGTATAGTGGTCGGCGTTATGTACAATTTGCAGACAACCATGCAAAGTAGAATCATGATTGCTCCGAACCCAGCAGTCTTCATGAAAGCAAAGCATAATGGCTGCTGCACATCTACTCATTGACAGTAATGGTGGCGGGCTGCACCAGTAAACCATGCATTTGAACAGTAATTCCAAATCAAGACAAGAGGTTAAGAGGCTGGGGGAGGGGGTCTCATTGGTGAGGGGAGACGTCGCTCTGATAAAGGATGAATACCTTGTTCTCACAGCTGACAGCCACAATAGAGCAATCATCACCAATCTGCCTTGTCGGCCGATACACATCACAACGCTCCTCTTGAAAAAGGCTCATTTTCGGCGACGCGAGTTAGAGTGCCTCGCACAGGTGACAGTTGATAGGCCCCCCCCATCTGCATTTCAAAGCGTCCCGGTCTCGAGTGCGGACAGATAGTCAGCTCTCAGCGCTTTTGGAGATTGGTGGTTTTGATAACTGGCAACTGTCATCCTCTGCCTGGATTAAAACTCTGATTTGTTAAAAAAATGTCCTTGATTTGTCCAAGAAACAGTGATGGATTAGATCCTTTATTTAAGCAAAATTAATAGAACTACAGTCTAAAAATATTACATTATAGGTAAAACTCATGAAATCAAAAGTTTGTATGCAGTGAGTGTGTATTATAACTGTATGTTTTATATTCTGTATAGACAATATATATAATATTACTGTTAATGCTAATATTTTTTAATTATTTGATCATATTTTAAACATGCTGCTGTAACAAAACTGTTTCCCTATTTGGGACCAATAAAGTATTTATAATATAATCAATTCAAACCAGAGGATAACTCTACATTGGTAACTAATGACCTCCAAATGTTGAATCCCATACTGTATATTTCATAATTTGTTAAAGTTATGAATGTTATTAGTTGTGAACATCTTAATTTTCTCTTGTTTTTTGTGGCCTGTGTTGGTAGTGACCAATCAGCCACATGACACACACCTGTAGCTAAGTGATTGGATAAGAGGTCAAACTGTTGTCTGCTTCAGTATAGCTATTTAAGTTTGGTTATTTCTTAAAATATTTGCCTTGTAACCTCTCGTAGCTAATAAATACTTTTGTTTGGAGTATTCCACTTGAGTAAGTCCGTCAAGTTTGCTTTTGTATACATTTTGAATATAATAAATAAATAAATATATAATCCTAAATCTGCACTCTGTGGATCAATACACACTTATATTATCGTAAATGATCTCTGTAATGTTACGTATTGCGCCGAGGTTTCGGAGCGTGTGTCGAGTAACCCCCGAAGCTTGTTGTGAAGCTTGTATCGAGGCTTGTATCGTTTTGGGCCAGTGACGTCACCGATGACAAACGAAAACTCGCAGACCCTCAATACCACGTGACTGCTTCAGAAAGTGCTTTAGATCGGTTGAACCACAACGCTCATAATACCCATGGATATATAATAAGAACCATATTACCCCTCCTGTACCCGGGCCCGGTGACACGATGGAATTAAGAGAGCTCAGACCCTCACTTATATAGAGGTCGGAACATGTCATAAGTATACATAAATAAAAGCATAAATAAAAGTAGGAATAAAAACATGAATACATGAATAAATATAGGAATAAGTAGTCTGCATTGTTTTCAGGTAGATTCAGTGTGTGGGCTGCGGCTCAGCTAGAAAGCAGATGACTCACAACCGCAGGGTTCCTGGTTCAACGACTGGTCAATACTTTTTTTTTTTTTAATAAAAGCTAAATGAGATAATGTAGTTAATAAATGTATTCTTTGATATGGTTTAGCCTTTCTCAAGCTACAACATGGTTACGTTTATGAATATTATTAAAGAATACAAATCCCTCTTTGCAATGTTTACCAGCCTCCTTAGGCTTTTCAATCACAATCATTCAACTGGAATAAAGATGGAGATAAGAGATAGAGCACACTGTTGAGATGTAAAATCTGCCTGTTTTACACACTTTGACCAACAGGGGGGGTTGTGTTCAAATCGGTTCAAATGATGTCTCATGAGATGAACCCTTTTGCGAACCAATTGGCTGGAAAGCTTCAAAGCTTCATAACGCAGCGTCCACACGGCGACGTTCGTTGAAGCTTGCCGGTGGGCGTATCTGAAACTCGACCAACAACCAATCACATGAATCTCCCACCCCGGACACACAAGCACGCGGTTTGATTGGCTAGAGCTTGGACTGGCATATGATTTGATTGGTTGACGCTTCCGTTGAAGCTTCAAAAGTTGAACATTGCTCAACTTTTGAAGCGAGCAACGCCAAGCGACGGAACCACAATGCAGTCCGGCAAAGCTTGACGTCACCCCATGCAAAGTGAATGGGAAGAAATGTTGAAGCTTAAACGCACGCCGTGAGGCTTCATCTCGCCATCACTACTGTATACTGCACTTTAAAACCATCCAATTGTAGGATTATAGATCGATTATTGATGTGTGTATTAATCAACCACCTGATAGAGTTTCTTATTTGTGCAATTAAGCAACAAATATCCCTTGTCTTCATATTTTTAACGCATAGCAGTACCTTTATTTAAATCCTGCTATTATACCTTATTTTGTCACCGCACATACTCCATTTCCTCTACGCAGTTTAGTGAGTGATCTATGTCCCACCCTCCCTTTACTTTGACATGTATCCAGCCTTGTGTAAATATTCATCAAATGTCCTTCTTTATTGAGAGCCATTTTGCTCGTGGAATATATATTTTTTGGACAAGCTATCAGCCTGCGTAGCCTGCGTTAAATCTAAAGGAACTTTTCGACAGCCAATCCAAACACATTTGGTCATGGCTTTGAAAAACATTACCTCTCACAGATATATAGTATTCCAGACCTGAAGGGAATATGTGTAAACATTAAACTGTAGCTCTGAGGAGCCACGATGCTCAGCTGGAATTACCCCTGTATCCACGCTACGGTCCTCTGAGGGTTTAGGTTGCTCTTTCAAACGTGCACAGGTACTCGTCATGCGGCTTTTCGTGAAATACAAGCCCTTGGATTGTTAGCATGGGTGTTTAGTTCACATGACATACAGCATGCTGTCATGAGGGTTCAGCTTTTATTTCGTGATTTCTTTGGGAGGATTCCACAGGACAGAGCGCAGAAGAGTTACTCTAGAGTGGAACACCTTTTTTCTTAGTGGAAAACCTCAATGCTTTAAAAGTTAGAAATATATGGCTTGTGTCGACATTCCAGTTCATTTCAGAGGTGTTGGATTTAATGATTAAAAGGTTTCATTTGTCAGATCTACAGCGTAGTAGTTGGCAATACAAATAAGGCTCCTGACAACGAAACATACACAATACTTTAGAAAAGGTATAGACTAGTAAAATAAATAGTTTTCAATCATATATTCCTATTTTAGAGAAGTTTTAAAGAGGCCCTTTTATGCTTTTTGTGTTTTCCCTTTCCTGTAGTGTGTTATACGTTTGTGTGCATGTAAATGGTCTGCAAAGGGAGTTTTCATTGCACACACTAACCCCCCTTACTTCTGTGACAAAATGACATCACTACCTTACAACCGTACTTCTACTGGCTTGCACTCCAACACATTGTAAGGGGGGGACATCTCTAAGCTGTTGACTAATCACAACAGAGCCGGCCAGCTAACCAATCAGAGCAGACTGGGCTCTGGTTTCAGACAGAGGGTGAAAAGAGGTGCTGCAGTATGAGAAAAATAAAGAGCTTTTTGAAAATTAAAGCATGGAGACATGTCCCAGTAGAGACACTACATACTGATATACACCTGAACATCAGCAGGAGAAGACTCTTTAAAGTAGAGACACTACATACTAATATACACCTGAACATCAGCAGGAGAGGACTCTTTAAAGTAGAGACACTACATACTGATATACACCTGAACATCAGCAGGAGAGGACTCTTTAAAGTAGAGACACTACATACTGATATACACCTGAACATCAGCAGGAGAGGATTCTTTAAAGTAGAGACACTACATACTGATACACACCTGAACATCAGCAGGAGAGGACTCTTTAAAGTAGAGACACTACATACTGATATACACCTGAACATCAGCAGGAGAGGACTCTTTAAAGTAGAGACACTACATACTGATATACACCTGAACATCAGCAGGAGAGGACTCTTTAAAGTAGAGACACTACATACTGATATACACCTGAACATCAGCAGCAGAGGACTATTTAAAGTAGAGACACTACATACTGATATACACCTGAACATCAGCAGCAGAGGACTCTTTAAAGTAGAGACACTACATACTGATATACACCTGAACATCAGCAGGAGAGGACTCTTTAAAGTAGAGACACTACATACTGATATACACCTGAACATCAGCAGGAGAGGACTCTTTAAAGTAGAGACACTACATACTGATATACACCTGAACATCAGCAGCAGAGGACTCTTTAAAGTAGAGACACTACATACTGATATACACCTGAACATCAGCAGCAGAGGACTCTTTAAAGTAGAGACACTACATACTGATATACACCTGAACATCAGCAGGAGAGGACTCTTTAAAGTAGAGACACTACATACTGATATACACCTGAACATCAGCAGCAGAGGACTCTTTAAAGTAGAGACACTACATACTGATATACACCTGAACATCAGCATGAGAGGACTCTTTAAAGTAGAGACACTACATACTGATATACACCTGAAAATGATCATACTATGGCCCGTTTAACGAACTTCACTGCCTGTTTCCATACAAATCAGAAACTTACTAGACTCAGAATCTAGAATCACCTTCTCCTTATAATCCCAGGGAAAAACAAAACTTCATATTTTGTCCGGCAGCGATGATTTACAACCGGAAAAGACGCCCAACAAGCGTATAAACCTTCAGTAAACCTGACAGCAATAAAAATGTTTTTTTTTGCGATCCAGCTCCCTGAGAGCTAACACGTGTGAAAAAGAAAAAAAGAAACTCTTTTTTGGTCCCCTGTCCACCTGCAGCTCTCGGCGGTGACTTCATGGATTACCTCACCATGAGAACATGTTCACCGGGGACGTGGCCTACATGCCGACAACCGGACTCCATCCTGGGTCCTCTGGATGGAAGCCTGTCGCATCTCAATCCCTCCTGCAGGATGCTCCACTGCACATAAATCACAGTAAGTAAGTGGAGTCACTGAGCGTCATAAACTGCCTTCACACACTTAAACAAACACACTATCCTCCTGTGCTGCGTTAAGTCACAGCTTTTTTTACAGTCTTCTTGTAAATGTAGTGAACTGATGTTTTCAATTAAAGCCGCCTCAGAGGTGAGTCTCTCTCCCCTTGATTCATAAACCAACCTTAATAAGTTTTCATCGAGTCGTATCTCTGGAGTCGCCAAGGAGAAATACGCCCCGTGAGGTCGGCCACACAAGAGCGGGTCCAGCTGTGAGAGGAGGTGAAGGTTTGATGTGAGCTGAGGGAGGAAATACTCCTGCACATGTGAGGTGAACTCTCAAACAGGCTGCTTCCTTTCCAATACTAATCAGGGAGAGGAACTCACCCACTCAGGTTTAAACAGGATGATCTTTGTAAACACAAGATCACTCTCTTCCTTTCTTAATGGACAATAACAAACCCTTTCTTATACATATCTAACCATTAGACAGGATGCTCCAAAGGATACAAATGAACATATCTACTGTACACATTCACTATGTGTGAATGAAAATGAATGGTGGACAATTTAAAAACAGAACAATTTAAGATTGCACGCTCTTGCCTTTTGCATTTTCCCGGTTCAATGATTTCAGATGGAAGTTATTTTAAATATTTGTATGCACTGACTACAACAACAAAACCTGAACACATATTCATACAAATAATTCCAACTAATGCTTTAGCAAAGATTGGCTAAATATTTGCTAAAAGAGGTCATAAGTCCAAATTCCAAGAACGCAAATGTAAGTTTTTGGCTAACCACAGTTTGCCTAAAAGCATCCAGATGTTGACCTATCAATCTTAAAATAACAAGTGTGTTATTGGAGGCTGCAACTCCTCTCGAGGTTACAAATAATCCAATATTCTCCGTAAAAGTCTCACAACCTTTTGTCCTTACCTTCACATTTTAGCAAAATGTAATCTGCCTAGTGGATGTACATATGTTTGAGTCTGTTACATCTTCTGGAATTATTGCTGCTGAAACCGAAAAATACATTTCTGTTGGTAAAAGCACATTTCCCTTTCCACCTGACAGTGAGGGTGTGTTCCCCTTTGATATCCAAACATCCACACACACAGTCCGCCTGGTTAGACTGCATTCATCACGCTGAAAGCATCACCTCTGCAGCCCGAGTCAAGAATGATGTTATTACCTTATCAAAGGTGGAGGTGTCTGCTGGAAAGAGAGAGGAGGGGGGCGGGGGATGCTTCCCTTTGACTCACTGGCAGCCGGCGGGACACCGGGTTTATTTATCCCTCGCCGCCGGCTTATCAGCGGCGCCTGTAAATCTACCTGACAGCTCTTTACAGGTGCCGTTAATCCCGCTGATTCAATTCATTTTGCTAACTGCTCCGATGCGGCCTCGCTCCACGGGAGAGATCAAACCCTCGCTCCATTCTGAGTTGAGTTTGTGTCGTCCTCGTGATGGAAATCCACTCTCTAACGGGGAGATGAAAGGTGTAAGGCAGCCACCGTGGCAGTCAGATTATTCCCCACAAACATGTTTGTGCTTCTTTATTTGCTGCACACAGGGATTCAGGCTGTTATTTACAGAGGAGAGATTTGCTGTGCAGGTATGCAAGGCTCTGCTCGCTCGCATTTATCCGTACCTCGAAGCCATCCTGTTAAACTCCAAAGGTGCTGCAGTTGAGAAGCTCTGTTTAGATCATAATCAGACTTATTTCCATTCAGCTTTCACTCAAATATTCACTGTTATTCAAGCAATTCAGAATGAAACCTAACTCGGGTTTTCTGCGCGATAATGATGTTTTTACACAAGTTATTGTCCCCATTTCACTATCAGTGATCTGTCAGACGGTGCACTGCAGTGTCTCAGTCTGTGTTCACACTGTGAGCAATAACATCCACCGGTCACTGGAAAGAGTAGAGTGACCAAGAAATCTGTTCGGAGCAGGTCACCTCTGTCACGTTTCCTCATTTCATGCACAGGATCTCTGTCTGTCTAATACAACTTTAAGAGAGGTTCATTCTTGTTCCATCTCTCTCCACTTTAAAGGTCCCCTATTATACTGTTTTTCATCAATATATTATAGGTCTCAGATATATACAAAACATGTCTCTGAAGTGTTTGTCTGAAACACCAAACAGATCAATGCAGTATCCCATAATCCCCTCTGTTTCAGCCCTGTTTCCAGTGCTGATTTTCTGTCTGTTACTTTAGATGAAAATAAGGAGCCCCCCCCCCCCCCCCCACACACCCTTCTGAGAGAGATTTGGTTAAAAAGAACACAATGGTGCTCTAGGAGGAGATTCAGGTGATAAGGTGGAGGGGGTGTTACCTTGGTTGCTGATTGGCTAATGGTTACACAAGCCAAAACATCGTTATGACTTCATAAAGTGGCCAAAATCTGATCAGCTCATTTTCAGACAGGTTTTTATAGAAATGGATCAGGACAAAAAGAGAGAGAAACTTTTCTCTGGAAACTTTCAGAATCTCTTTACACAGAGGGGACACATGTTGATGTAGAAAATACATGAATAAGTTGATTTTGCATAATAGGTGACCTTTAATTTGTAACTACTGTGTCCTCAGGAGTGAGTCAGAGGCACAAATCCATGATTGCTGTCATTGCAAAAAAAGTGAATCTAAGACATTTGGTTAAGATCTTGGGCAGAGGTCATGCATAACTGCACATCAGCAACCTTGCAGCTGTCCTGGTCAAGGAGTAGGAAAGGGAAAAAGAAGGTCTGGAAGTGAAGCATCTCAAGACTCAGTTTGATGACTCAGTGGTTAAGAGCAACCTCCACCAATCCCACAGTTTGAAATCAAAGTAATAACCTTTGTCTGCCCATCGTACCGTACTTTCACTTCCTTCCTAAATGCAGCCTCAAGCTTCCAGTCATGGATTCTCCAAGGCCTTTTTCTTTTTTCTTGAGTGGGCCACTCACGAGGAAAAACATGAGCAGATAGAATCTTGGCAGGTTTGCGTGTTTAAACGCGGTCACCTCCGCCCAGCTTCCTGCTGCAGACATCAAGCACCAACCTTATCGTTTCCTCGCGGTGATTAGGCCGCTTCCTGGTGACTGCACCACAGGTTCAAGTCTAAACTCCGCGTGCTTCAGAGCAGCCGTTCTCAACCTGATTCTACAAGATCAAAATGGTGCCATTTAAAAGTAATCATGTCTTTAATTGGCTATTTCCCTCAACAGTTCATAATCTGTTACATCTGTGTCCTATGATATGGACTTGTTGTTATTATATGAGCCGTTGTTATTATTTGAACAGGACATTTTCTCAATGCTCCTTACACTAGTTTCACTTTTTTTCAGAGGTGGGAAGCAGTGGAGTACAAATACTTTGTTACAGAGGTGGGAAGCAGTGGAGTACAAATACTTTGTTACTGTACTTGTTTGTTAGTATTATTAGATCTCAGTGCTGCGTTTGACACTGTTGACCACATCATATTACTAGACCGACTAGAAAACTGGGTGGGACTTTCGGAAACAGTTCTAAATTGGTTTGAATCCTACTTAAAGGACAGAAACAACTTTGTTTCTATAGGTAAATACAAATCTGAGTTGACAAATATGACATGTGGGGTTCCTCAAGGCTCCATCTTGGAGCCTCTTCTCTTTAACATCTACATGCTACCACTGGCTCAGATAATGAAAAACACGCTGAGCTTCAGTCTGCAATGTTCAAAACAACAGATAAAGCCAGAAATCTAGGTGTAGTCATGGACTCTGACCTTAGTTTCAACAGTCACATTAAAACAGTTACTAAATCAGCCTACTATCACCTAAAGAACATATCTAGGATTAAAAGACTAATGTCACAGCATGATTTGGAAAAACTTGTCCATGCTTTTATCTTCAGTAGACTGGACTACTGCAATGGTGTCTTCACAGGTCTCACTAACACATCTATTAGAAAGCTGCAGCTGATTCAGAACGCCGCTGCTCGAGTCCTCACTAACACTAAGAAAGTGGATCACATCACTCCTGTTCTGAAGTCTTTACACTGGCTTCCTGTGTGTCAAAGAATAGATTTCAAAATACTGCTGCTGGTTTATAAACCACTGAATGGTTTAGGCCCAAAATACATTTCTGACCTCCTGCTAAATTATGAACCATCCAGATCTCTCAGGTCTTCAGGGACTGGTCAGCTTTCTGTCCCCAGAGTCAGAACTAAACATGGAGAAGCAGCGTTCAGTTATTATGCTCCAAACATCTGGAACAAACTCCCAGAAACCTGCAGTTCCGCTGCAACTCTGACTACTTTTAAATCCAGGCTGAAGACTTTTCTTTTTGTTGCTGCTTTTAATTGAAACTGAGCCGTTGTGTTCATCAGTAAAGTGGAACTTCTGTGTGAACTATTCATATCTTAAACTGCACTGTAACTTTTTATTCATGTACTTTTTATTCATGTATTTTTTCTTTTAATGTTTATTTTATTATCTTTTACTGTTTTTAAATGCCTTTGTCTGAATGTCTTTCATTTTTGTAAAGCACCTTGAATTGCCTTGTGTTGAAAGCTGCTATATAAATAAACTTGCTTTGCCTTACTTAAGTACATTTTTCTGGTATCAGTACTTTACTCAACTACTTATTGTAGTACTGTACTCCTACTTCAGTAAAGGACGTGTGTACTTTCGCCATCTCTGCTTTTATTTGACCCATGCTGCACCTCCTCTCCTTTACATGCCGAAACAGTACAGATTTGTCTGGATTTCTCAAAAAAGACGCTTCACAAATATCCTTTAGTGGCTGTAAATAAGGGAGTCACATCAAGCGCTTGGATTTCAACCAGCAACCTTCAGTCATAGAACCTTGTGTTGCCCCCCCACCCTCTCAGCGAGCTGTTTTCCTGCTCCTCTCTGATGGGACGTCCTCTCTCCGAGCTGAGGGGCGTTTATCTCTGACCCGCAGGTCCGGCCCCGCTGTCTCAGCTGCCAAAACAGCCCCATTCAACATTGTGCTGAGTTCATCAATGCTCCGCTGACACACACGCATACATACACACACACACACACACACACACACACACACACACACACACACACACACACACACACAGGGAAATGCATGCACACAGATACACGCTGCAAAAAATGTACCCCATGAAATTACAAGATCATATGTTGTCATCTTTTTGTTAAGTTCCTTCTTGCTTTTATGCCGATGCAGTTTCACTTTCTATAGGTGGCAGTCTATTTTTGGGATATTTTTTATAATTCATTCAAAAAATAAAATCTTAAAATAGTGTTCACATTTGAAATAGTTTTCCAAATATATATATATTTTTAAATATTGAACAGATTTGTTGGTCACTCAAAAAGCAATCTAAAAGACAACAATATTTTTACAATAATATAAGTCTGGAAGAGTTGCAAACCTTTATTATAAAGAAAATGAAAGCATCTGTCATAGTTCTACTACATGCTTCTTAATTTATCAATATTTCAGGACAATGTGGGAACTGAATGAATTTAAAGCTCTATATGAATCACGAATGACTTGGTAAAGCTGATATTTTTTGCAGTGTACAGACAATCCCGGATACAGCACAGCCTGTGTGGTTTTGGTTAGATATCTGGGGACCTCTATGACAACTCCACCGCCTCGTGCCTATCAACCTCCGACAGGTCAGGTCCTCACACACACACACACACACACACACACACACACACACACACACACACACACACACACACACACACACAGACCCGTGACCTCTCCCCTGTCAAAACTGTCACTTGACTTCAGCGAGCAGAAACCGCTTTTATCAGAGAACCTGAAATGCAGCTCTGACAAAGCGGAGGAACTGCCAGAGTCTGACCCCTGTGTATATTTAGCAGCCGCTTGGCAGTCGCCCATCCCAACTGTCGAGGCTGTCAGCGTACACACACACACACACACACTCTCTCTCACCCCCACCTCACTTTGATTATGTTGAAAGAGATTCACAGGGGGGCGCTTACACTGCTCATTTAATCGCATGCATTCAGGTAAAGTCGTGAAACACCTCAGCCATGTTTTGACTCACAACACGGTCCAAGGCCAAATAGTCTGCAAGTTATCTTCTTTTTTTAAAGAACCAATGTTAACCAATGGTTAAACTTGAACAAGGGTTTATTGGAAGCAAATTATAGCGACATGGTCGATTATTTAAATCCAAATGACATCTCGCCCGTCCAATACCGACTTGCTTTTTGCTATTGCATTGCATTAATAGACTAAAACATGGTCGTATAGTCATAATTAATAATAAAAATATATATATATATATATACAACAAGGGTGGTATGAACTTTAACCTTCCTTTGGCCCTCGGTTCAAATTTGACCTGTTTCTAATGATATTGGGATAAGGGGTTACTGTATCTATTTAAATGATGGTTGTTTTATTTAAGCATCCCATTCCAATGTCAATTTTGCAAATAATTCTAATTTCCTTGCCTTTTTATTAACTCAAAAATGAGGTCAAGTTTTTTATTAATGAGTTATTTTAACCATAAATTCCTGTCAAACTTGGCGAAGAAAGGGTAACACTAATTTGGGTAATGGACACAACGACATGCTGACTGCAGTGGGGTTTGAATCTGTGACCCCCTGACCCCAACACCAAGGCTCTATCCACTGCGCCACACGCCTCCAACATGCCCTATAAACCAGAAGGACACAAATTGCACACAAAGGTTAACATCCAACATCAGTGTTACATCCTCTCTTATAAAGTATAAAGCATGCCTGTGTAAATGACCTAGTGTCCTGGCGAACAAACCTTCCCTGAGGTTAACTTTGATAGGCCCAGCTTAGTCATAAAACTATGGCAGGATTTACAGTCACGTTACATCATCATATAAAGAGACATTTCAAAGATGATCAGCTTTCAAATAGAAAAGTAGTCCATACATGTTTCTCCTGTTCATGAACTCTTTAGTGTGTGTAGTCGCAGAGGTGCATCTTGGTCACACCTCCTCTCAGCTGCTTTTTGTGTCAGTCCTTTAACTTCGACTTTTTTCCGCCGTTTGATGATTTGTTCAAGAGCTCTGCAGATGTCACTGCTTTTCAAACGGTGCATATTTGACCATTTCATCTTTTATAACCCTCATAACCCCATCACCCTGCAGTCGTTTGATGAAGTAGGCCAGAGCAAGTGTCGACATTAGACATTCAGCATCAATGCAAAAATGAACCAGGGACCGTGCGCAGTCTGAAGCATCGACCGACTTGTAAAGATGTGATATCAAAAAGTTTGCCTACTCTTTGTACTTCTTATTTCTGGAGCAGAACATGGAAGCCTCGCATTACCGTGGAGGACTGAAGTGTCTTTTTGATGTTTTATTACGCCTCCATATTAACGTGACCTTATTCACCTGCTGCTAAATCAACTAAAAAGACAATTTGGGCCAATAAAGTAGGAGTTTTTTAAACCGTTTCCACGTCTGAGAGACATGTGCTTCCCCAATTAATCCTCATCTTCCAAGCTAGTGAGTCCCACTGTTTGCACAGGGGTGAATAAAGTATTAGCATACGAGCCTACCTTTGTTTGCCCCCTTTGCATGTCAAATGGATGCTATATACGACATGTGATTATTGTAGTGTAAGAAGACGCATGAGGTCTCCCTCGCTTACCTTCGTCTCGGTAACCGTAATGCAATGAGCAGCGGTGCAGTGGTGCAAACTCTGAGCTTTAGACGACGTTTGAAACTCGTAAGGAACAGAAAGAGGGATGGTGTGAATTATTACCGAGCTCAGGGTTGATGTGTTCTTCTTCTTCCACTTCCTTTTTCCACCTTATTTCACCTCTCTCACTTCTTCTTCTTCTTCCTCGGCATCTTCTCTAAAATATTATATCCATCTACGGTCTATCTAAACATCTCTTTTGGTCTATGTTTTGATTGAACCTGTTAATGGATAACATAAGAATGTTATTTATGCATAACATTAGTACAGTTTACAAAGAAAAACTAATGGAGCTAATTATAGTAGTTTATTTGCAATGAGACAATTGATGATGCTTTGAATGCACATAATTACAAACTGATTATGTTGTACGTCTTACTTATATCCCTAGTTGTACTGCATTTAAAGGAAAGACAGAAGCATGTTCTTATGAATAAGTTACCTCTAGGCCTGGGTTAAGTTCACACACACTGTATTCGTTCTGGTTGAGTGCCATGTGCTGCTTAGCGGGACTCTCAAATGGAACCTAATCGCTTCTCCAGTCAGCGTGTTTAAATGGTCTTTTAGCCCAGGTTAATGGGATTTCCGCCGAAAAGGTCTGCACTCGACGTCTAAAGTGGTGGAGACAATCGCAATGAGCTCTGAGTCAAGTGTGATTAACCCGCTGACCCGCCTGCAGCCATCGCGCCGCGGCTGCCTCTCAGCTCCACTGGAACTGTGCTCGAGTCACATTCACTCGTTAGGATGTAAACAAGGACGTGGGGAAACAAAGAGTAATGAGAACAACAGATAGGGAAAAAGTACATCCCACATTTCAGGGAACAGGGACACAGCTTGTTTGTGTTGTACCTTCAATCGATCATCATTGACATGCTAACCAGAGCTAGGGCTGCACAATTAATCATCATTTAATCAAAATCGCAATATCCAAAGCATGTAGTATTTGGAAATGGCAATCCTTGTTTCAGTTGCTCAGCTAAGCGGCCACACACTCCTGAATACCCAACCTTGTTCTTGCTTTATTATTGTTTCTTATCTCTGTGATAATCCCCCACATGACAGCTATTTCCCCAACAGCCACACTCTTGTTACTTAACACATAGTATGTTGTCTAACTACCCGACCCTGATAATGGAGCGAGTTGTTCCGCATCGATGGGTAATCATCCGTTTGTGTGGGTCAGTGTCTGTAATGATTTCTCTCTTCTTCTGCCCTCTGACCTTCATGTAGTGTATATAAGTGAGTGTGTGCGGTGCTGTATTATTCGTGTTGAGCATTAGCCAATGAACCGTCGTTTGAGGCAGAAATGAGCGGCGTTATCACTCCTGATGGCTTCCTCTGACTGAGCGTTCACTCCTTCAGTGAAGCGTTGCCGCCTCGGCATGAGTGTGAGCACACTTATTGTTACCTTGGTGATGACTTGCTGCATTGTTTTCTGTTGGCAACTCAATATATTATTATGTCTCAGGCTTAAAGAGATACTATTTTGCTTATTTTCAGGGTCATATTAGTATTAAGTGTCTCTACATGTCTCCATGCTTTAAGGTTCAAAAAGCTCTTTATTTTTCTCATAATGCCTCTTTTCACCCTCCGTCTGAAACCAGAGCTGCTCTGATTGGTTAACTAGATGGTCAACCACTTAGAGATGTCCCGCCCCTTTGCCTATCACGTAGAATGTGTTGGAGCGCTTGCCAACAGAAGCCCGAATGAAACATTGTGATGTCATTTTGTTCCAGAAGAAAGACAATGGAGGCGGAAAGAAACTCGGAAAGGGAACCCCCCCAAAAGCATCATAGGGCCCCTTATCATTATCATACAGTAATACACGTATACATGTCTTTAGGACCCAAGACATTTGTCTACAAGAGCCCAAAGACTTGAACATCAAATTGAACTTTGTCATACTCATTTGGTCCCAGAAAAATGGGTCTGACTGTTTTGTTTTGAAAGCGCTTGCCTGAGTGTAGAACTACATCTCACTGCTTTTTCCCATAGTCTATAACAGCAGAGGTTGAAGGCCCGTTATATTCATTATACTTCTACCTCACAGTTTTGAAGGAACTCGCTTTCAGTTTTATCCTATGAGACTTTTCAATAACAACCGTCAGTATATACATTCATACCGGCAGGAGTTAAAGAAAATATCAGGTAAAATCTCTAAAGCCCAGAGCTAATGAAACATTTTGTCAGCCAAAGAGTTACCTACTTCCTGTGGAAAATGTCCATCATCTGTTTGAATGTATTACTTTTTGACGTTGCTTCAGTTGTCAGTGGATATCTCGTTTGGGAGGAAATCTTCACATGTTCACTTCAAACGCTGCAGGCAAAGGATTTCTCCTCCCTACTTTTGAAAGTAGCTTGCTTTAGAAATTAGGGCTGATTCTGTGACAGCTATAGTACACGTGTGAGAACTAGGTCACACAGTATTTATGATACTTACTTACCACTGCTTAAAAGAGGTTACTCATAGCCCACCTAGTGTGTCAGGAGGAGTCTGTTAATGGCAGTTATTCCCTCAACTATGACAGAGTGCTTTCAATTAAAGTGAAACACCTCCGACATTGTGTTGTGTTCATGTGCTGCTGGGAAACTTCTACTTCCAGTCCCTCCATGTAGCGTCAGTGTGTTCCTGCTCGACTATAGATGAACTCAGCCGAGCAGCTTAAGTATAAAAAAAAGGATTTTGAGTACGACTCTGAGCCTCGTCTAGCTGTATTCAGTTACTAATGTTTGGCCCGGAGCGGGTGACATCATATTTGACATGAGATGCCAAGTGTGAGAAACTGTGTGTGTGTGTGTGTGTGTGTGTGTGTGTGTGTGTGTGTGTTCTCCTCAGGGTGTGAAGGTATTAAACCAACTGGCTGGATAAGTTGAGAGGCTGACGACTGACGGGAGGGAACAGCTGCACAGGTATACACACACACACACACACACACACACACAGTAAAGTATTTCCTTTTATTATAGGGCTTCTAAATGTTGTTGTTGTTGTTGTATTTCCCTCTTCAAAGACTCATATCCTTTCATTTCAGGTTTCAGAATGAAATGGTATAGGAATGTTGTTGAGCTCACACAAAATGACACAATACAAGTCTTCTTGTAAAAGATGTGTGCTATACTCGTGAAACCTTAATGTACCATCCTGTAACTCAACCCTTTAGTCGTATCCTGAGGTGACAATGAGACAAAATGTCATCACTTCCAATAATTGTCCTTAATATTCCTGTGGGGAAATTCAGAGTACACACACAATCTGACCAACACACACAGTTTCACAACAGGTGCAGAAGAAGATCAAGTTGCAACACTTTTCTTCCCCCCCCCGCCCCCCTCTCCTTCCTCTTCTCATTCCCGCCTCTCTCTTTTTCTCAAATTAATGCCAGCGAGAGCGGCTTTAGAGACATTTCTGACGAGTGTGTGTGAGCAGGAAGGAGGGGGGGGTCGCTAATAACCAGGCAAGGTACACTAATCTCCGATGGCAACATTTGGTTTACCTTAAGCTGGAGGGACAGCTGTATTAAAAGCAGGAATTATCCTAATCAGTTCAAACTCCATCCTCCTCCTCCCTCCCCTCCTTCCTGCTTCACCTCTTTGCATATAAAACTTCCACATTAGGCTTAAGAGTACAACGGCTTAGCTGCTGTTCGCCCTACATCTGTCTCCTCTGCGCCACGACCAATCAGAAAGGTGGATGGAGGGATGGCGAGGGAGGGGAAAACAGGAAGGTGGAGGAGATGGGGAGAAAAGATGGAGGACGGGGAGTGATGGAGAATTTTTACTATTTTCATGTTATACTTTTTGAATGATCCCAAATGAGTGAATTATTTAGTTGCAGCAGGATGGTTAGAAGTCATTGTACATGAGTTAAATATTTAAAACAAGAACAAATAACAAGCATATTATCCGAAGAAATATAAATATCTTTAAAGTATCTACACAATATTAAAAATGCATGCAAAGTTAGCTTCAGATTTGGCAGGTGTAATTGATTTCTCACGTAGTATTCAAACTTGTATGTGTTTCCCATCTCTATGTTATCATATCGTTTCTACAAAGCTAGGTGCTAATGACACCCTGTTCTCTGTGAGGTATGTGTGTGTCCGACCTGTTCCGGCTGCATTGCAAACAGCTTCTATCTGGATTTTCTTTTTTCCTTTTTTTTTTTTTTGCCTCTCTCCGAGGCCCTCGGCACCATAAATCCGACTGATTACTCCGCACCCCTTTTGCTTGACTGAACCTTCACAATCAGCCGTGGCCGCCAACAATGAGGCCCTGATGAATCAAACATCCATGGCATTAGTTTCACCTTGCTGCCCCTTTCCCATGCGCCGCCGCCTCTTTGTCAGGCCCCGGTTTGATGAGAAGGACTACTGACACTGGCTGCACCTATTGATAGACAATTCTGTAAAGACGGACCCCAACTACCCTACCAAAACCCAAACGCTCCTCCCTCTGTGTCCCCCCATTGCCCCCAAAAATAAGCGACAACATTTGATTGGGGCTCTGCACTGAAAACCCCTGCTGCTGGTTTGCTTTGTGTTTCGTTTTTGGCGTTATTGGAATTTCTCAATGTTATGTACGGTTATCAACTCACATACAACTGGCAGAATGTTGTACAGGAACAGGAAGTAGTTTCACGGTGACATAAGGAGGCGGGAGGTACACATTAAGCTTCACATTTGAGAGCATATTAGATAATGCACTTTAGGTCGAACTTGCAAATACCTTCCATTGACATGATAAGCACACGGACATTGCATCAGATTATATTCCTTCTTCTCATATAATCCTTTAATGGTAGAAGCATAATCTTCACCTACCACTAAACCTCCACTGATGCAGGTTATTCTAACGTTTTTAAGACGGTTGTATCATAGAGTAGATGGCTCTTTTTGGTCCAATAAAATGCCTGGTTGGAAAAGATAAACCAAGCAATGCATGTCATAGTATAAAATATACGACTTATGACGTAACCAATACTTAAAAATTGCATCACCAAGGTCTAAAATAGTCCTTTTGATATAATTCAGATGAAATTCAATGATAATAATATTAGAAAATAACTTTTTAAATGCTGCCATGTTTATTTTTAATAAAGAACCAATATGAATTCAGCACTTAACTTAATAAAATAATATTTAAAACTATTTATCTGATCTATTCCTCCACCACTGGAAATTGGTGTCAACAGCAGTTTGTTTGCGATCATTATATGTTCTGAAGTTCAGTATGTAGCAGGCAGATGGACCATGGCGTGCTATCGTATCACTAACAGAAGATCAAACCCTAAATGTACTGTGAAACTGTTTGGGGCCACTAACAACGACAGAGCTTGGCAAACACGAGTGTGTGTGGGGAAGGAGAGAGAGAGAGAGAGAGAGAGAGAGAGAGAGTTGCTATATTGCTCAAGGCTGCTTATAATGAGAGAGAGGGACCCAAACACACTCTGAACGCTCATCCAACGTGCTACCCACAATGTTTTATTCATTGAGATATATTTGATTATATTTGAATTTAATTGACATTTGGAGATAAATGAAGAGCTTCTTTCCAAAAATGAGACATCCACTATTTAACTAAATTAACACCTCTTAAAAAGTGATGACTGGCATCAAAGTTAAATCACATTAAAAGCTTCTTGTTGAACTATGATGATTGTTCATCAACAGAAAGAGGCCTTGAGGATCAAATATGTCAATATTAGAGATGATTGACGTAATTGTGAAATAGGTCAGTAATTATTTTTGAATCAGACTTTGATATTATACATCTATCCTGAACTTAAGTCACAGTTTTGAGGAACTTCAGTATTTCTATTGTATGCTATTTTATACTTTTAGTGCAAATATTATACTCTTTACAGGGTTCTTACGGTCATTAAAAACCTGGAAAAGTCATGGAAATACAAAGTGCTAATTCCAGGCCCTGGAAAAGTTATGGAAAACAATATTTTTCCCAAAGTTTTGGAAAAATCATGGAAATGTAACTAAAGTTAATTGATATGTTATCTAAAGGCCGAAATAGTAACACTATAATGATAATAAATACTGTATCGTATAGTAAAATGACGAGGTATTTCGATGGTGAGAGATTTGAGTTGCTTTAGCGTGTAGAAGCTAGTGAGCCTATTTGATTTGTTTTAGGCACAACATGTTTCATAATGCAGACCTTATTTTCCTGTTCCTTATTCAAATAAACCATTGTCAGTGGTACCGCTGAGAAAGAGTAATTTTTTGGTCATGGAAAATGAGGTAAAGGTCATGGAAAAGTCATTGAAAATCATTGGTGAAAAAGTGTATGAACCCTGTCTTTACTACACTACATTTATTTAAATTGTTTTGTATATGCATAAGGGGGTTCGGCAGGTGTACACCCATAGTGTACACCCCCGGTTTTCAATTGAACACATATTCTGCAAATGTAAGGGAAAATGTAAGGACATTTAGAAAGTGGCTTTGCAAGAATCATCAGGAGATACCAACATACATGTGTTTGCTATTACCCCCCAATGTATTCACTAAGTTGGCATGTGTTCATTGTGCTTGGATCGATAGCATTTTTGCAGATTTTTGTTGGTAAGTTTGTCCTTTTTTTGTCCTTTTCAGATTCTCTCTACAGTGATGTGTGGAGTTATTCAAATACTTGTCATCGTACTCCAAAGCTTGGCTGCAAAACACTACAACTCCCATGGATCATTTAGGTAAAAAACATCCAATCACAGAGCTTTAAATTCTGCTTTACATGAAAAACATCATTCACCAATAAGTTAAAGTTTAAACATTTTAAAACTTTGACCATAACATAAACGTATAATATTGATGAATTATAGCCACATTTAAAGCTCCATAAAGGTGATAGGTGAAACTTTTTGATAACCGTGCCATTGGGAACTCTTGTGTACACCTCTAAACATGGTAGTTTGAATAACCTTTATTAACAAATACATCCTCAACATTATACATCAACTTTGGATGTATGGAAAACCTTTTATCTTAACCCTTATACATATTGTGTGAAACATGTATTTGCTGCAGCACATGGATTGTTGAAGCTTACATTGAAGCTTACATGCAACAGAAGCGCTTTCTGTGCACACACAGACATTTGGAGTATTTCCATGGCATAAAGAAATCCCTCTTTGTTCGGGATGATGGCTTCCCTTCAGTCTCAACATGTGTCCGGCCCAGTGAGGTTTAAATCTGCCCACCTGTCCACACACTAATCCCCCCAGCCTTATTACAAAACTGTGCAATTAATTAAAGGCTCAATCGTCGGGATTAGTAACCTACATTCAATTTGATAGTCATATCACTAACTCAAATATGTACCAAAAGTGCTTTTCTTCCCGGACTTCAGGAAAAAGAACACTGGCTCCAACATTACACTCCTAAAAAACCAGTGTCAACGTTGTAGTTGTTTCCAGGAAAAATGACGGAAGAACAACAGAGGTGGCTTTAGTGCAACAGCAGTGCTATTCTAGTTTACAGTGGCATTACGGAGATTAAGATTATCCCCGCTGTATGTTTACAGCATAATGAAACGGGCCTCATATAATGACCATCAAATCTGGATTAGGTCATTCACAGCAGAGGGGGGGAATTTATTCCAATGATTATTGTGAGCAGGTTGTGGCGCACAACAATCCCTTCCTTGGCTGACGTATGCCTGAACACCTCTGACACGCACACCTATTCACACACACACACACACACACACATAGATGCATCTCCTTCTGTTCAATTCTATTCAGCTCTGTTCGATTGTACGGCTCATTCACATGTAGAATCACACACACAGACTGCAAGAATAAGAGCTGTGTGTTTACATGTGTGTGTGTGTGTGTGTGTGTGTGTGTGTGTGTGTGTGTGTTTGTGTGTACAGGGCCGTTACAAAAGCAGGTTACGGCAGCACAGAAATGACACGGTGCAACAGATGATGGGCATTATCCCATCAACCTGCTGTTTCTGTACACACTCTGTCCCCTCTGTGTTCTCTTTGAAAGGACAGCAGGAGTGTGTGTGTGTGTGTGTGTGTGTGTGTGTGTGTGTGTGTGTGTGTGTGTGTGTGTGTTTGTGTGAGATAGATGGGTGATGGGGGGGGTCCTTTCACACACCCAGCCACACACACACACTTTCCTGCACACACACACTCTGCACCTGTCACAAACAGCCTGTCAGAGCAGGAGAAAAGAAACTTCAGCCATGAGGAAGAGCTGTCTGTTTGAGCCGAGATGAGTGAGGCCACGACTGATTTAAGATAGAAAATGTGTTGTTTTTAAAGACACAGTAGCCAGGTTTAAACATTTCATATCGAGGTATGTCAGTCCCCATTAATCCTGCATCGCGTCGTCACCACATTCCGAGTTCAATTTGAAAAACCCAGACAAACTCTTGATAGCTCTGTTATCCGAATGGACCAATCAGTGAGCTCTTTCAATGACAATCTGACCACTCAAAGGGGCCCTATTCTGCTTTTTGGGGTATTCCCTTGTTCCTTAGGTTTTAGTGCATGTAAATGGTCTGCTAAAATCCCTGTGTTTCCTCCAGAGGGAGTTTCTCTCACACACACACCTGAAACACCTCCATTGGACTCCTTTGTTTACTTCCTTCTATTGGCTAGCGCTCCAACACATTGTACGTGGTGGACCAATCACAGCAATGCAAAGAGGTAATGTTGTTCAAATAAATATGCAAACTAAATAGTGTTTTATTTCAAGTAGGACAGATTGACCTTCCTCCAATCCATTGTTATCCCACCTTAAAATTATACTTTATTTTGTGTCGGAGGCAAAAACACACGTGTTTTAATCAATAAAAACGTTTCAGATGATGATGATTCTACTCTGGCAATAACTAATACATTGGGATGGAAATATGAAGCATGTTTGATTGAAATCGGGACGTCCCAGATGAGGCAGGACCCCGTGAGGGAAGTGAAATGCAGGCGTGTCTAACAGCAGGAAGTGAGAGGAAGATATCCAGGCTTCCATAAAGGAGCAACACATGCCAGAGTATCAGCAAACAGAGGATCCGCAGACATACAGGTGTAAAGCTTGTGTGTAATGCA
Organism: Harpagifer antarcticus; assembly: GCA_902827135.1. Lineage (NCBI taxonomy): Eukaryota > Metazoa > Chordata > Actinopteri > Perciformes > Harpagiferidae > Harpagifer > Harpagifer antarcticus. The sequence continues at coordinate 1,838,694 of CADEHL010001012.1, forward strand.
CCTTACCAGAAGGTTAACTCCACCGCCTGTAAATTGCTGCCGCCCCCCCCCCCCCCCCCCCCCCCCCCACCGGACAATAGGCTCAGCAGTGGCCTGGTGATTGCCTCCTTTCAAATGGAAATGCCGGTCGCCTCTCTTCTGCCAGGTTCCCCTAAGCAGTGTACAAATTACAGTTTACAAGGCATGGAGGAATAAAAACATGATAGACAGAAAAGGAGAAGGTGGGAGGGAGCAAAGCAGAATATCTTTTCTCTCGCTATTTTTTGTTCTTTTTTTTGTATAATTCGGCAAAGTGACATGTAAATTAGCCTTTAAGTGCTCCACTCGGGGACTGTGATCGTGCCCTAATTGTCGTAGTCAATTGTGGCCAACAGTCTCTTCAATCCAGGCAGCTTTTGACAACAAGCACGCCAGGATCAAAAGACGAATCATCGACTCCCCTCCCAAACACACCGACACACACTCCTCCAAAGAGAACGCGAGAGGTGAGAGTGATAGCTTTACAGGAAGTGGAGAACACCACAGCAATTTGCTTCCTACATCTCCGCAAAATCCTTTCGAGTGTCGAGATAACATGTCAGTGGAGGTACACAAAGCTTCCAGACTTTTCTCCAAGTCCTGCAGGCCCATACAACTTCAGCGGAGGATGAAACAAGATATGTGTGTCCGAGGCTGCGCTGGAAAAATAATGCAAACATTGGAAACAGCAAACAAGCAAAAAGTCTGGAGTCTTATCAAAGAGGCCAAGGGTTCAAAGCTGACTGCTCGCAAACTTCTGCCACAGAAGGTGAAAAAACAGACATTTAGTTCATAGTTATTGATTGTTGGTGCACTAACACACACTTCTTTCAGCCACTGTTTAAAGGTTTGGAGGCATTATATCGAGTCGTAACAAGCTGTACTGTGCTTATTTATTATGCTTGCTGAACTCAAAGCACTTAATTGAGGGAAAGATTGAGGTTTTGATTAAAATACTGTGCTTTCATTTTCAATATTTAGCCAAAACCACAATGTGTCCCAAAACTTAAGTCTGTCATTAATCTCAGCATCAACCACATCAAACCCTGTATTCAAAAGCACGCACTCATACTGTTACCATCATTAAATAGTGGCGATCAATCATTCTACCTTTAAAAAAAACACTTCCCTTAGGGTGTCCACATGAATTATGGGTAATGAAGTCCTCAAAATATACAAAAATGTCCCTTTTGAATAGAAAAACGGTGTCTTTCTGTGCATCTGCATATGAGTGTGTATAAAATGCTTCTTTCCTCTTTGCAGTGTCTCATCATGTGGAGCGATCCGACTGCAAATCTCCGAGAGCCGGACAAGGTTCGTGCACGTGTACGTCAGATCTTTTAATTCTATCTCTGTGTCCTGAGAGGATGTAAACTCATATACAGAGGCAGATATTAAGAGCACGCCGATATGCAAATGTCTGTCGAGATTAGAGCTATAACAATTATTCAAATGTTTGATTCATTATTCATCGGAGACGCCGTCAATTATTAATTTCAGCGAGCGATAAGTCCTCTCTTTTTTCTTCTTCTTCTTCTCCTTCTTGTCTGAGTTACAAACTTTTCTTGTGGGATCTATCAGAGTCCCAATCAAAGGCATTCTTATTTGCCAAGTGCAATAAATATGCAGGGTTGTGATGGTGATCCAGGCGTTAGTCACATCCCAACAGATGCATTCTACTAGTGATTCGTAGAACTTTGACCATTGTACCCTCTATTTGAACAGCTGATACATAGCTTATTCTGCATTCTGTGATTTACTGCATAGTTACACATCTAAAATGTATGTACATGACTCCTAACTTTAATATGTTTTACATTAACATCTATTTAAAGCAGGTTATAAAAAGCAATTGACCAAAAAAGGTAGTCCATACATTTAAATATGAGTTGTAACACTGATTTCATATCCCAAATAAGAGAACACATATATAAATTGCTGGTATAAAATAATAATAATCTGCATAAACACATTTACCAAGGGCAGGAATCAGAAAAATGATAGGATAAATAAGGTATCAGGTGGATTAAAAGGTATCACTTTTGCATGTGTGATACAAAACGAAATAAAGTTGGTATTCCCCTGCCTTCCCCAACTTGTTCTGAGGAAGCCACGAAGGATCCGACCTCAGTCTGCCAGACAAGAAGAAGCCTAACACAAGATACGTTTGTCTTTCTCTTCTAAGGGTCTCAGTCGAATAAGTGGTCATTTGTAGAACCCTCTGCACAGTCTGCCGCTAACAAGAACAATATAACAAATCAATACTTTCTTCAGTGTAAGCATCTGTTTCTGCGGGAATCTGCTATGCAGCGATCTTGTTCTGCTTCCTTCTTCTACTGAGAGATCAGAAAAGAGTTTTCTGTTCACTCCCCTCTCGCTCATGGCAAATGTAAACTACATTTTTGCATGTTTGAGGAGTTCTCGCAGATCACACGCCGGAGCCTTCGCCTCTCGTTCTTTAATTGTCCGTCAATCTCTGGTGTTGGTTTTTGGTGTTGAGGCTCTTGTGGTGGCTATCACAGCCAAAGCCCCGCCGAGAGATGTTTCAGTTTGATGTTGCAGAGCTGGAAGAGCCACACGCAACGATTGTGATCTAGGATACTCGTCTGTGTCGTTGCATTCAAAACCTCTGAACGCCAACAACAACCGTTATTTTAATTGAAGAGAGGCGAAAAAGTGCTTTCAGGGCTGAAGCACAAACTGTGTGCTGAGGGTTTAACACTCCAGAGGCTGCAGTCACTTGACAGCTGTTTTGAATTGTACGAGTGAATTTTTCTAAATGTCCCTCTTCTTTTTGTAGACCCACTTTCCGGTCAAGCCTGCTTTGTTTGATTTTCACATGAAGTGCTCCCAATTATATTTACATCGACTCTTTCAGCTGAGGGCGATTGTGAGAACTTGCAAAGATTATCGGTCTCCTCTTTTCTGAATTAAATTGAAAAGTAAATTGTATGTTTTTTAAAGTTTCTTCAAAAACGAATGGACAAGATAAGAAAATAAGAAAAACTTTATTAAACCCAATTTGTGAAATGTGTTCATCAACATGTAGAGAAGACATGAACTAGAAGTAAATGAAAAACAATACATATGTATATCAGCAGTAGAAGAAAAACAAAATACAAGTGAATATGTACATATGAATAGTTAAGGATATCTAAAGAGTATATAATCGACAGAGTATAGAGATATAACTTTAGTTATCAAATGATCTTACCAATGAAGTATCTAATATATGGTATTCCAATGACTTGGCACTATTTTATCCGTGTTATTGTGTTGCACTGTTGGAGGAGCCTGAGACCTCAGATTTTCATTGACACTGCAGCTATGTACGAATGACAATAAAAGCCTTGAACCTTGAATCTGTGTTGTGGGCAGATCTGAGTCATTACGAGGCGTTTCACCCCAAAACCAAATACTCCCTTCTTACTTCATGTCTGAGAGATGTCATGTATCAAATGCATGATGCAACTGCTCAGAAAAGCATCACCACCCATCCAATTAGCTTCACTGCAGCTCTGTTTTGCTTTGAGATGAATAACTTAGGAACATTAACACTTGAAACAGATTCGAACACACCTTGATTTATTACGAATGTGCCTCCGAGTTGAGATCCTGTTGGAGTTGATTGTGTTCTCCCGATAAGAATCAGGAAGGAAAAGCTGAGTCACTGTTTTGCTTGGAAACGAGTCAGAGTTGTTTGTGCCAGCGATTTAAAGTGTTGGCACCAGTGATCAGCTTTCTGCAGCTTCAGGCCAAAGACATCAGCGTTAGCATCATATATAACTTGTAGCCACATTAGTGTAACTAACGTAGACCTCTTCACTGTCTGGAGCTTAAACCCCATCTACTGTTCAGACAGATATTTAAAGATAGAAATATTCTGTCTTTCCTCAGACATATGACCTCCCTTTTATTCATGATGCAGCATCTCCAACAGTGACAACCATGACAACCTGCAGCAGGAAAATGGATGCCGACATTGTGCTAACTCACCTGAGAGAAAAATGTTTTAAATGTTTTATGAACACACCTACACCTGTGCTTCATCACAGGACAACACAATGTAAGGTTAATATACGTTTGAACAAGGAATGGTTGACCAGAGTATCATAAAAAAAGGCTCTGTAATTATAACTTAATCCCAAAAATGTAGTATTTATTTTAATTATAGTATTTAAGTCGGCCATGCAACGCCTTACAATTAAATACACGTTTTTAATTCAAATTACCAGGATGAATAATCTCGATTGTCACCAGTTTGCTCGAGCTGCTGGCTGTTTTTTTGTACTCTTCAAGAGCAATACTGGGCATATATTCATGACTGGATGCACCGCAATGTCATGTGACTCTCACAGATCTAAATTAGGCCAATAATCAGGGACGCCTGGCGGCTTGAGAGTTGAATGCACAACATGTACACACAACTGTGTTTGAGTCCCGAGGCGTTTTCTGCTGCGGCATCTCTTCGTCTTCTCTGTACACCAGTGACGGCTGCAAAAACAAGCGATTACGGACATTTATTATAGAACATGAGAGCAGGGCCGATGCTCTCCTTATAAATATCAGATAGGAGACGGGCAGCCATGTTGACTAAATGACCTGCTTTACTGATTTCACTCTGTAATGAAATCTTATGATTTTATCACACTTTTATTTGAAGAGAAATATGCAAAAAACTGTTAAAATGTAATTATTGTACCTGTAGTTGTTTAGAAAAATCACCTCCAATAATTTGGCATTGACCTCTGACCTTGTTACTTTTGGTTGCTTGCTGCAGGATTTAAAACGTGAATGTCTGAGTGACTCGGCTGCAAAGAAACGATGATTATTCTGTTCTAAAATGGTGTTTGTGTTGCTGTTCTATGAACTCTGAAGGCTGGTGAGACTTTCCATCATGTGAAAGCAGCTGGCGAAGTTAATACAGCACAGTAGTGAGAGTATTTGTCTGTTTGGGAAGTTAAACACTAGTATGTACAAACAGAAGTGGTAATTAAACTGACAGATTCTCTAAATACTACGGAACATTTCTACAACCCCTCTGCACCACTGTGTTTGTGTTTACGCTGTCAAAAGAGCTAAAAATGGGCCTCGCCACACACACACACACACACACACACACACACACACACACTCACTCAGACACACGCTGAAGCAGAGAGAAAATTAGGATTATAATCTTGGTAATCAGCAGTCATGCCTGAGGCAGACAGCTGCACAGCTCCAATGTAGGTGTTGGACATTAAAAAGCATTAAACCCAAGTGAATTTCCACTTATTGATTTTTCTGGGGCAACATTTCAACTTCAGACAAATAAGCCGGGGCAGGGTAATGTGCTGCAAAAGCTTCTTTTATTTATTTAGAGTAAACAGACAAACACAGAGAAGAAATCATTCAGCAATCCAGTAAGAAAACAACACAATTTATTAGAAATAATTTAAATAATTACAAATCTGTCTACCAGTTTCCGTTCACTATTAATCTAATTTATAAACATTTTCAGAAAACTATTTATTTTCTTCCTCATAATAAATGTAATCAAACACTTTAATATAACAATCACAAAATGGAGATAAGAATTATGAATTCATGCACATGTTGTTTCTGATTTCTGATCCCCCCCCCCCCCCCTCACCTCATTTAAATCAATATATTCATTAGGCACCAGGTCCCCCTATAGGTCACACAACGACTGTAATCCGTTTTCACGGTGAATATACGGCCCCACGTTGGAGAGCCTGTGCGTAAAAAAAAGAAAGAGGCGAGAGGTGCCACTCCAGACTCGCTTGGATGAATGGGACACAGATCTGGAGCAAGTGTGTGTGAGAGGGAGAGAGAGAGTGAGTGTGTGTGTGAGAGAGAGAGCGAGCGAGCGAGAGAGAGAGGCTGCTGGACTGCTTCGTTTACATGCAAGCACCGTGGCAGTAAATTACGCATGACAATAATTCACCCAGGACTGGATCCACTTTCGACCCGAGGAAAACGGGAGGCTTCACCCCCGATCCTTGCCCTCCCCCCCCCCCCCCCTCTTTGTAGTTTAATTCGGGAGAGCATGACTACATTTCGCGATACATATTACTCAATAATGGCGAAAAAAAATGTTTCGTGGCAGAGTCCTTCATTTCATGCAGAGAGGTTGGACAGAAAGTTGAGGCTATTTATATAATTATAATAATTACTATAATTGTATAACATTAGCAGAATAAAATAGTATTGTTATTACTACTAATGTAATGATAATAAAAGAAGTGGCAAAATCAGCATGGTAAAGCAAACATTTTAGATTTAAAAATATATAGAATCTTACCAGAAGCTTCGACTCATCTGATTCTTTTTAATTTATTTTTGAGATGGAGGTGGAGGGGTTTTATAGAGGGGGGGGGCATCTACCAGTTCAGCCCCTTGATTGATGATTTAATTAGCCATACAGTGGCGAACTGCAGGAGGACAGGACACAAAATAATGCGTTATTTACATAACCAATCACTGCGCTGCAAAGGTGGAGTCTCTCTCTCCCCCTCTCTCTCTCTCTCTCTCTCTCTCTCTCTCTCTCTCCCTCTCTCAGTCAGACATGGCTCGAGATGGTTGACTTCCTTAATAAATGCGAGATCCATCCTGTTAAGTGGCGTCCAGAAGGAATAAATCCCCCTAATAATCATGGCATACTTCCTATGATAGTGCTGTAATATTCCTGCAGGAACTTCCACGTCACTTTATTCTACTTTATGGCATTATCCCTGCTCCTTTAGTATCATCAGACTGCTTCCTGCACTAATTTCTGTCACTGCTGGGTCACATGCATAGCTCCATAATGTCGCACACTTATTCGGTATTCACTTTGTCTGTCAACAAGAACATGGAAATAAAAAGAATCAACAATGCAAATAATTAGTTGTGTAAACATCCGATCACACGCTCAGACAGTGACGTACCTGCTGCGCGACTGCAGGTACATCACTGCTAATAAATCAACAATCAACTGCAAAAAAAAGTGAATCTAAAGTTTTTTCATCCAAGCAATCTTAATTTTTCCCTAATCACAAATCACACATTCTGCAAAATGCACTGAGAAACTCAACATATTTTCTCCAATAATTTCCAAGAGGAATTATATCAAATGAATCTGAACTCCTGACATGTACGCGCAATACAAGACAGCGTCTGTTCGTATTGGAAAGAAGTGGAGCTATACCATCACTTTTCTGATTTTAAACAACACTAACTGACAGACGGATATTTTTTACAGCGTAGACAAAATGAACCGAACATCCCCAAACCTTTTGCAGTCGCAGCCAATTACAATAATGAAGAATATGTGGCATCGCCTCCCCAACTCCTGCATCCTGCCGTATCAAGCCTGCTATTTCTGCAAATTAAACCGAGTGGAAATAGAAATACAAAAAAAATCCTTACATGATTGCGGACGGCGTGGACGCGCTCCAAGTTTCTTCCCCCCCTTGTACACTAACACACACACACACACAGATTGAGGAAGAAAGGGGAAAAACAGTGTCGCCTGTTCTTGTCTCTGCGCCGAAGCCCGACATAGTTGGTTTCACTCAAAAAAGAGAAGAGATGGAGAAAGAGAGAGGAGAGTGAGGGAAAGAAAAGAGGGGGGAGAGAGTGAGGAAAGAAAAAAAAAAAACTTCAACCCAGAAGATGCTCACGTTTGGCTCTCCTCAATTATCCCCTCCCGTGAAGATAGGTGGCGTGCGTTTCAGGGGGCTTCTCCTCTGTGTTACACGGCAAAGAAAAGGAGGTGGAAAGAAAAAAAATGTCATTAGAAGAGGCGTAACACGTCAGTCCCTACCCAGGTTTGTTTCCTGGAGTGGGTGTAAGACATCAGTTGTAAACCTGCCCTAGCAGGAATAGCGGTCCCTCCCTCCTCCCAACTATTTCTAAGGCTTTATTTCTAAGGCTTTATTATCACCGGTGGAAAAGGATCCGCTCACCGACGCGCTATCATCCCTCCTCGCGACTCCTATCCACAAGACACCTCTTTGGACCCCCTTAACATCAGGTATGTGTCTTTTCCATTTTTTTGTATTTATACCATTTTTTTCCCCCCGGATAAATGTTGGACGATACACTTCCATTCTCGCGCGACAGAGTTGGAGCTCAACTTCGCCTCACCTGCACAGGTGGAAATAGGTGCGTGTGTTTCGACATGTTTTTCCTTTTTTTACCTCCGTGATGTAGCGGCGCGTGGAGGTTCCTGAAAGCCGGGAAAAGGAGCTTTTTGTTGGGCTGCACAACATCGCTTATCATGGGAGGAAAAAGGCGATATGCATACCATTTCCTCCTTTAGTCTTCATCTTATTTTATTTTATTCTAAGCGTACAAGTAGCTACAACTTACAAAAGCTCTTGTCGACATGCACTTACCCTAATAACGGTATTTGCTGATAAAATACCAGGCGATCCGAACATCCCACACAGTGATTTGACTCTTATCGCTTTTGTTTATGCGCAATGTGTCCCTTCAAGAATCTCCTTATAGTCCGGACTCATTTGGCACATTTTAACAATTATTTCCCATCTGTTATTTATTAACTGTTGACAAGAGGCTTTGGATTGAGTTTATTAAAACTCGAGGTGCAATTTTCTCAGGCGAAACCAAGTGTTTATTGAAGTTACATGACTTTCAATCAGACCTCACAGTGATTCCAAGCTGGGGCTCAGGCTCGCTTTTTGCCGTGTTTAACGTAAGTTTCTGGATTTGACCCTAAAATATGACAATATGTGATTTCTTAACCAGCTTTGCGTTTTGTGTCAAACTAGGGCTAAATGCGTAAATGTGAACAAATCTTGTCACTTTTAATACAAAATATTTATTTTCGTAAAAGTGGAGAAAAATACAAACCGGGTTAAGAAACTTTTCTGAAAGCTAAAACAATGTATGGACTCGCTTCTGAGGCGATATGAATTGTGGTTTTATCTAATAAGAGAAATTACAATTGTGTTCCTGCTGTTTGCTTCGCTGTTAATACCACTAAGCTGAGAGCCGATCAGCTGAAATCAGAATTAGATGGACACGGATGCCCTCGCCGCTTCTGCTCATACTTTCACCCACGGCTCTTTTTTCCTCTCTTTTTTTTTTATTTTTTTTTTACAATCTGTCCCTCCATCCAAGTTCCATTCGCTGTTTCGTGTCGCGCGTCCGGAGCAAGTGGGTCTCCTCGCTAATACCCACGTTGTTGGTGTTGCTGTGTGTGTGTGTTTCCCGTCAGATACCAAGCTGAAATCAAGGAATCGAGTCCATGCGAGCTGCCATCTGATCCCACACACACTTATCAATGAAGCAAGAGATCATGGCGGATGGCCCCAGGTGTAAGAGGCGAAAACAAGCCAACCCGAGACGGAAAAACGGTAAGAAAATCACGGGGGCAAGCATTGGGGGGGGGATATCTTTGGATGTACGCCTGGTTTGAAGCTTTCCACTGCGGTTCGGGGGTGTGTGAGGCTCCGCGGCTGGTGCGCATTTCTGCCTTTACGCAGGGATAAAGGGACCGTTATTACTGTGCGTAAATGTCTCCCACACGAGCCTTTGGAATCTTAAAAAAATTGCGGTTTTATATTTCATGGGGTTATTTTGTGATGTGCGCGAGGATGTTAGTTGGAAACTTGGTGGATGTTTGAAAGTTGGAGCGGGGTTTGTCGCCGGGACTGAGCCCGCCATGGGGGGACTGTAACGGTCACATCGCTGGCTGCAGCAGGCTCTTGCTGCTCGGTGTAAAAGTCCAATCTTGCGACTTGAGTTTTGATGTTGCTTTAATCCGCCTGCTGGCGTGCGTTAGCCGTGATGTTTTCCCTCTTTAAATGGGCCTTTACGTCACCTCTATAAGAAACATTTTAAAGTGATTTACTCCCACATTGTCGCTGTTTTCGGGACACGCTGACTGCTGGAATAATGAATAGGAGATTGTGTTGTTGCTTCAGTTTTTCTGGCTATTTGTCCACCTTTGTCTCTTGGTGTATTGTAGTGGAAGTATCATATATAAATTGGCTGACATGTCCGATAAATGCTGGACATTAATTGGGTCTAGACTGGGCGCTGGAGGTGGCTATATGTAGGTTTTTCTTTCTCCATTTGACTGCACACTTTCCCACAAGAGGCAAATCTGCTGTGACATTTCCTGGCCCCGTTATTCCTGATTATTATATATGCTCCAAACATAGCCAAAGCAGTGTGTGTGATTCAGGGCTTTTTATTTGCTTTCTTCACAACAGTTTTTTAATCTCTGCCCCCACAGGTTATTTATCTAGATCAGATTTCATTTATTGATTTCAAACAATCAATAGCAGACAAGCATTTTGTTCCACACTAAATAGCACAGAGCATAACAGTGGAACTGGAGATTTCCAATATATATGTACATCTGCGGTATTCATGCTTTCAAAAAGAGAAAATAGAATAATAACACACGTTTAGAGATATGACAGCCTGTTTAGCTGTGGCCACCTGTTTATAAAGGGGGGAGTGAGAGGGAGAAAAACTGCCTTGGCTTTTGTACCGAATGCAGAATTTGATAAAATAATATTAGCAAAGCAAATATAATTTTCACACCCTTAAAGCTGACAACAGAAGGCAAGCTGTGTAAAGAATATCTCGTATACAAATGCATCCAGGAGAAATGACATTTAAAGAAATATATTTAATTTGAGTTTTAAAATCCCCTTTTTCTATCATAACAACTATCTCTGTCTGATGACCCCCCCCCCCCCCCAGCCCTCCTCCTCTTCCCCCTCCTCTCCCTCACCCCCAATCCTCCCCCCTGGGAATGCAGAGGCTTATTGAGGCTTGGCCACTCTCCCCCTGTCTCTCTGCCTGTCTCTCTGTCCTCTTCCTGTGCAGGGATGGCAGGGCGAGTGTGTGTGTGACGGCCGGCAGAACACACTCATTCCTCCGGCATTTTTACTGACAAAAAAACGCCTCCGATGCACCAAAAAATGGCAGCGCGTACACACACACTTTTCTCTATTTATTTTACCAGATGGAGGGCGGACGCACCCAACCTCCCTCTTCCCAACAAATACACACAAATGTTAAATCTCTCATTTCTCTAGAATAGATTTCGTAAATTATAATTTGCCTGAGAAGATTTCTTTGCGTGGCTCGATGTAATTTTTTCTGGAATTGTTTGGATTATTTTTCAAAATGGAAGCAGCGTTTGTGCCAATTAGTATTAATGAGGCGTTTGCTCACTAAGTTGTCTAACCAATGACATTCTCATCCAGATGACTGTTGGCCTTCAGGGGTGGAGGTGCTACAGTAGCTCCACTCACTCACTGCCCAGCCTGTCATGTGGTATTTAAACACACTTCATGACTTACCCCCCCCCCCCCCCATTAACCAAACCTCTGTCTCCCATGCTCACACACTCGGAAATGGCAGTATTTAAGAAGCGACAAAACCTGAGATTCCATCCTTGTTCCCCCACTGTTAAAGCGCTCTGAAAAGCCTTCTCCTCTCCCGGTGTGAAACTTGATCTCGGCAGCGTGAAGTGTTTGAGAGTTTGGCCCTCGCCAGGTGTTGCTTGTCACATCCAGCTGTGAGCGCCCAGCAGAGAAGCACTTGCACACCTGTCCTTATTTTCCTATTACTCAACCAGCACATGCATCCAAAGCAGCTAAATGAAATCTGCTTTGTAATGGTAATTGTTGTTGATTTCAGTCTCTTTGCGTCAAACTGTGGTGTCTGAGCAGAAGGAGGAAATACAGATGTTTCGTTCTTTGTGTGTTCGAGTGTTTTCCTTAATTCTGCAGAATTTGTTTTCACCCCAGATGACATTTCATAGCCGGGACATTCCCTCGGAAATGCGCTGATTACATAATCTGAAGCAGAGGCCGATCTCCACCTCTCTCTCTCTGGAGTTTGATATAATGTGGTTATCACAGATTCATGCTTAAGGTGGAGGAAAAAATAGGGGGAAAGTATGTGTGTGTGTGTGTGTGTGTGTGTGTGTGTGTGTGTGTGTGTGTGTGTGTGTGTGTGTGTGTGTGTGTGTGTGTGTGTGTGTGTGTGTGTGTGTGGTGTGTGTGGGAGGGGGGGTAGCCTTGCTTTCACTCTCAAACAATGCCAGATTTCTGCCAGTCTAAACAATTTGTCCATCTCTATTATTCTTTTTAAAGTTATATTTGCAGCTCCCGCAGTAGAGAATAGAAAAAAAAGGGGGGGGGTAACACAAGGTGCTCCCTTTCTTCCTCTTCTTTTTCTCTCACCCCCCCCTCCTCCTTCTTATCCCATATTTTCCCTCCTCAAGGTAGGGGCAGCGTTTTGCCATCGTCACTGAGTTAAGGGGGGTTAAAAGAAAGGAGAGAAAAAAGAGGGGAGGTTTCGCGGGGCGCTCGCGGACAATTGATTGTCAGTGGTAATGTGTTTCATTTACATGTTTATACCGTCAATAGTGGCGGGGGGTTGTGCACCGCGCCATTCACTGCTGCCATTCCCATACGGGTTGGCAATTGTGTGGCAGACACCTTGCACTCCTGATGGCTTTTTTCTTTCTGTGGGAAGAAGCTGGGAAAAGTGCTCTGCGGTGCATTCATGTTGAGGGAAATAAGGGATTATTTAGTTTAAGCAAGTGAAATAATTACTGTGAGATATTACAGGGGGCCGGCAGTAAGGGGGGGGCGCAGATAGACGAGGATGAAGTATTTTTATAACCTGGTGATGGACGCATTCCAATTACCCCATGTAAAACGGCTAGCAAGTTCCCCTCAATGCAGGCTAATAAGGAAGCATATTTGTCCTGTCACAACTACACATTGCACTTTGGCGTGCTGCGTGAGGCCTTGTTATTTTACCGAGCGTACGGTAGCTTTTTCCCTCTCCCTCGGCTGCAGTCGTCACGAGCTAAATATATCCATCTGCTCAAAGTGTGTGAGTCAAGTGTATATAGCCGAGCACATCAAAATGAATGGACTTCCCTTACGAGATCATTGTGATTTGGAGCCTAGCGTTTGGTCTATAGGAGCAAGAAAGATGTTACCTTTGGGTCATTTCTGAGAGGATGGTTCCCAGGATCGGTGTGTGTAAAGGGCCCCGCAGTATTTACAGTTATTGTAATCCACATGATTTTATTTTATTTTATCGAGCGTGTCGCAGAGAGACGGAGATACAGTCGTCGCAGTGTGATATCTCCGGCTTTCAAGCTGACATGTTATTCAACAAATCCTCTAATATGTGCTTTCCACAAGGAATTAAATCAGGAATGTAGCTCAGCAACAGCTCCACACACACACACACACACACACACACCATTTTTTCACGCTTTGATAAGGCAGATAAAAGCAAATAGCATGGCTTGTGGCTGTACAACCCCCCCAACCCACACACACACACACACACACACACAAAACTAATGATCAACTCCATCCTGGACACTGGACAGAAAACTTTCATCCACCTTCCCAAAAAAATAGCCAAAAAACATTTTTGACACATTTTTATTATTCCTTTTTTTTCGTATTATTCCTCGACCGCCCTGCTTGTGTGAAGATATTTTTTTGCCTGCCGGCCAGAGAACACACACTTGCAGAGGCACCGCGAGCCCGGACCCCTGACACCGCGGGTCTTTGGAATGCCTTAGGTACGATTTCACTTTCGCTCACATCAATGCTGACCTGAATGCCTTTCATATCTGATCCGCCGTGTCTCTCCTGGTAAACATCCCCCGGGGGGAGAACAAAGAAAGGAGCTCCTCTTCTTCTTCTTCTTCTTCTTCTTCTCCCTCTTAATCACAATTCAGCCCCTTTCGCCGCCAGCAGCAGGGCTACACATTTGCATTCAGCATCAGAAAAAGGGCCTGAGATGAAAAGGGGGGGCGAAGAAGAAAAAAAGAAGAAGGGAAAAAAAGAAGAGGAAGGGGAAAATAGGGAAGAGAGGCAGAAAGGGTGGGTGTGTGTTGGAGAGAAATAACTAGGGTGTTTGTGGTTGTTTGTTGGTTGTCCCCTGGTTACAAGCCTGTTATAGCCTCCCTACTCTAGCAGGGACCCCGGCCCCCCCTGACAGACAGATAGTGTTACAAGATGGCATACCCACACTATTCGTGGCCACTCACACTTAAGAAGAAGAAGAAGAAGGGGCAAAAATTCTGGCTGCGACCGATTGGATTGTGCTTTAAGAGACGATAAGAGCAGGTGTCTCCCCCCCCCTGTTTGTCCAAAACTTCCTTCGAAATACTGAATTTGCCAGCACACTTTTGCGAGGCTCTTTTTAATTTTTCTGTGGTCGGAAAGTGCGTTCTCATTCTTTTTAAATACAATGCCATCCTTTTTTGAAAAGCCTATGGAACGAGGACACAATACATCCCCTTATGTAAACACACACAATGCTTTATCATAATGATTAGCAGGATATCTTTATCACCCGATTCCCAGGCTGGATGTATGCAAATCTTAAGCAAAGATGGGGAGACTGAAGGAAAGGGGGGGGGGGGGTACCTCCGCTCTTTAAATGGCATCATGTGATATGGATTCCAGTTTTCTTTATTCTCTTTCTCTTCCTCTCCCAGAAGTTTTCTTTCTTTTTGGTTAAGAAGAAGGATTATCGGTACACCTTCCCTCCCTCCTCCTCCTGGCCAAGCTGCGCAGGATTTAGGCAGATTTACTTCAGCAAACACCTTTGGACACTGGGGGGAAAGTAGGAGTCTGTTTGCAAAAGGGGCCTTTTGTTCCGAGAGGTTCTGGATAATGCCTTACCAGGCAGCCATGATATTAACCCGTGCTTTGGAGGGGGGTTAGGATCCTTTGTGGACATCCATCCTTTTAAAAAATGTGCATTGGGTAACTCAGAATTCCTCTTGTTTTTCGTGATGGGACATATTGGTTTGGAAAAAGCAGAGCTGCAGAGGTTACAGCGTATTTGGGTTGACACACACACACACACACACACACACACACACACACACACACACACACACAGAGACAGAGCAGCTCCCACTGCCAAGAACGGTGAAAGCGAGAGCGGTGGCTGGGATCCGCTGCCTGACTAACACCCAGGCATGAATCAGCCAATAGTGAGCCAACTCTGCCCTGTTACTTCCCTTTATGTTTAAACGGCAATAACCACGCTTCGTCCAAAACAATGTGGTGACAACGTGGCATTCCCTGCATGCGTTTGACCTTAATCTTTTGCATTTTGTTCCTCCATGCATCACACAGGAAGAGGCAGTTTTGCATGGGATTAAGTCACAGTTTTCACAGCTGAACTGTTGCTGAACTTGTGTTCGTCCCCAGAAGGAATTGCCTCAAATCAGGTCTCACTCGCGTCCAATAGAAACGAATAGCGAGGCCTCTGCTCCTCCAGATATTAAAAGCAGTGAGCTGGATTATTGTCCCTGTTGAAAATACTCTGTCTCGGTGACACAGCGATTGTCAGAAGTCCGCTCGGACACCGTGTGAAAGCAGCAGAGATGGAGAGTGATGGAGCAAAGGTGACAGACTTAAAGGTGTTTCTGTCAGGCTCTGACCCCCCTCCCTCCATCCCTTGTTTTCCTCAGGATTTGACAGGTCGTATCAACACTGTGCTGTTCTGCTAGTCTGAGTAATGTTGCAGTGCAGTCAGATGTCTTTCTCCTGCTTCCCTGACTTTATTTCATACCCCCTTGTTTCCCCCCCCCTCCCCCTTGTTTTCTTCCTTTCACTCCTTGTGGTTTTGACAAAAAGCAAACACAGAAATTGAAACTTCACTGGTCCGGTAAATAATTGCATGCATTTGGACTTTTCATTTACGTGTGTACACTCTTTACCCTAAGCCGGCATGTTTTATGCATTGCGTGGAAGGGAAAAAGGCATTTTGAAATATCATGCCTCATTTGAGTCTTTCTCAAGTGAAAATGCAAAGTCTTTATTTGGCCCATCCGTTCCGTCTCGTCCTGCTGTTTGCACTTATTCAGTTGTTGCGCCGCGCCTCGCATGTGATTTTCTCCGAGTGTCGACTTTTTCCCATTTGCGAGGGAGTCTGGGCGCGACAGACGACAGGTTGCTGAGCAGGTGTAAACTCACGTTGGGAATTCATAATCAATTGGCAGGGGGGCAGAAAACAACTTTAAAAACACCTTTGTTATTCCTTACATTGGTTTGGGCACAAGAGGAGTTTGTATTGCATCTGTTCCTCCTTCCTTTCATCCAAGTTCACCTTCCTTATTCTCTCTTTCAGTGTACAGGTGCACTCTATTTTTGTGACACCTTTTCCCTGTATCCTACATTATCTTTCTCGCAGTAATAGTTATCACAACCTGTCAAATCATAAGTGCTTTTAGCGAACAAGATTGTATCTTAATAGAGTAACAAAAGAACAGATATAGATTAAATCTAAAGAACAAACACATCACAGCTGGTTCCTGCTTGTGTGTGAATGCATTTCTGCTCAGTGTGTGTGTGTGAGACTTATCACTGCTGTCAAGCGTAAAGCAAGGCACAGCTTCGTGACGTTTCTGAGGGAAAGGAGAAAAAAGTAATCACCTCAATTGCCCATTAAAATGATTTTTACCCATTTTGTTCCGTTTCTTTGCGGCAGCTGCTTCAGAGATGGCACCTTTGTGCAAACAAGTGTTGAAAACAGCCTCCAGTTTTCTGCTCTGATGTCGGCACACACACACACACACATGTGCATATTTAGAGAAGCACACACTCTTTGATGTATGTTTGATTGTCGGGTAGGAAGAGCTCTTCTGGCAAGGTCATGGCCACGTGGAACAATCAATAACAGATCACCAGATTAAGGCATGGTGACATCTGGAAATCTAGGCCCTCTCCACACACGACTTAACCCATTTTCAGCTCACCGTCTTACCTTTCATTCAAGATAATAGAACATGCTATTTGATCAGGGCTCGCTTTCTTACCGTAGTTCATTATTCAGAAGGTGTCCGTCTTCTCCCCGCCACCTAAGTGCACCCCTCTCGTTACCTTTTCCTTTTAACGAGGACTTGTCTGCTTTCGTTTTGTGCTCCGGTTTCCCCCGCCGTCTCGCGTGGAAGTAAATTCAGATGTGTTATCTCAATTTAATTGCAGCCGATTGCCAAGCGAGATTAAGACGAAATTAGGTCATTTTGCGGTTGCACAAATCTCGCTCACTTCCCCAGCTTTCATCTCGGGGCTTGATCAAGCACCTTCTTAACCGGAGGTTGCAGCCAAAAGGGGAAACGGTCAGAAATTACGCTCTGGCCCTCGTTGTTATTCAAACATACATTTAACCTTTGGCAAGAGTGAGTCAAGGAGAACTGAAACAAGAAGGGGGGGAGGGGGGGGGGACATCTTCCCCTTTAAATGTCATCCAGTCAGTGGACATGTGTAGCGAAGTCAACCCTGTTAAAAACTCAGAGAGGTGAACTCACGTGTTAATGGGTTCTGACTGGAGAGGGAGCCCCCTCCCCTGAACGCCTCGTGTCCCGTCGCTGTCAAACGCGAATGTCAAACAAACACCTCCTCAGGTAGCGGGGGGATAATCACACCGACAGGCCTGTCCTCAGCCTTTCTGACATGCAGGACGAACGGGGGCTGAGGCAGAGTTATCTGTGGACTGAAGTTAGGGTCTGGATTCAGGGGGTTAGGGTTAGGGTTTGAGGCGATCAAGCAGGAGGTCAAAGATGTTTAATCACGACAGTTAATGAATCCTTGGAGGTTGCAGTTTCACAGGGCCGAGCTCTTCGTGGCAAAGAGCCAGGATTCGGGTTTTGGTTTGGATGAGGCACTGAATCTCCAGGATAGACACTTTGTGATTATCAGTATCTGTTTTTAAAAGTCATGATGAGGTGATAAAACTGAGGTTTGCGTGGTTGTGGCTGGATATTGCTTTCGACGCCTCTCCTTTCTTTGGCTTCAGGATGAGTTTTGAAACCCAAGTTATGACTGATTTTTGGTTACGGCTCGTATTTCAGCTGGATTGCTGGAGCTAAATCCTGGCTGCCGAGGGATGGATGGGTGTTTTCTGACCTAGAAACCTTGTGGGAGGCAACCAAGATTGGGTCATTTATGGAGACTCGAGCTCAGTGTTGGCCATGTGTCACAGCCTGGTCATTGGTTAAGGCTTTACGACCCGTGGGCTTAAGTTTTCTTTTTGTAATTCCTGGGCTTTAAATGTTTGGTATATTCTTAGGGATTTTGAACTTCTATTGGGAATGGTTTAAAGACCAGACTCTCATTAGATGTAAAGGTGATGAACTAGAGTTCTTCTCGGTCTTGAAACTTTGTCTCCTCCAGTCCATTCCCCCCCCCCCCACTTCCATGCATCCCACCAGCAGCTCAGTCAGTCATCTAAGCCCACTCTAATTACTTCTCCCACACCCAAGGGAAGCTACTTCCTTATCGGCCGGCCGTCTTGCTCCGGCATTCCTGAGATAAATTCTCCACCACTTTGTTATTCTTACTACTTAGGGGTATAGGAATTAGCATGTCCATCAAAGCAGACCTTGTACTCTGCCTTTTTTCTCACACCCCCCCCTTACGACCTTATCAGTGGTCGTACATTACAGCCAGGCATGGGACGTGCCCATGGGCTGCAGAGGTGAATAACGGACAGCCTGACATAAAAGGCTCTGAGGGATGATCTGGCAGCTTTACTGTAGTCTGGCCTTCTGGAAGGTACTTAGCCCTCCTTCAAATCCACTTGGTCCAGGTAGCATATTTTCTGTTTGTAGTTATGGAAAATGTCTGTATTAAAGAGCTCCACCGTGTTTCCAAAAAAGCTGTCATATTCACATCAAGCGAGTTTCACAACCTTGTAGCCCATGTATACCTGTTAAAACCTCCACTCGGCAATTTCAAACATGCACAAGCATCCCTGGGTAAATAATCAGCGCTCCATTCAGCCCCATTTTTTTTGCAGATGTGCGGATTTGATCGAGACCGAGCCCTCTTTTCCTTCCTTCCTTCCTTCCTTCCTTCCGCTCCTCGCCGTATGTTTCCCAACACGGTGTATACCTCAACAGCAAGCAGACGCCGCCTTCTAAACTGGCAATCACAGTATCCCTAATGTTATTACTTTTCATAATTAGTTACAGCAACACTCATTCCACGACTGGCGGAAAGGAGTATTCCTTAGTAATTAAGGTAATGAAATATTCATTTATGCTACCTTTTCAGCAGTCGCACAAATGAGCCAGCCATGCTTAGTGTCCGCCTTGCCTCTGATTTTATTATGATGGCAGACTGGCACATCTGCAATTAGCACCCGCACTGACAGTTAGCGTTCTTTTTTTTCGTGTGGCGGTAAGCAGAGGGAGGTGAGGTGAAGCGGAGCAGGGTGGGTGCCCCCTGGTGCGATTACAAGCCCCACCTTCCTCCTACAGCAACCTCGTCTCCTTTAGCCTTTTTTCTTTTTTGGTGTGTTACCTTTATCTCCTCATACCCCCCCCCCCCTCCGACGGAGAGGTTACCTTTTCCCAACGGAGCGAAATCGACTTGACATAACTGTTCATCAGTTTCAGTCCCCCCTCCTCACCCCCGAGGTAGTTTGCATCAAATCAGGCCCAGTCAAGCTTCAAGTGGAAATTGGCAGGCCAGAACCTGACAGTGGAGGGGAGAAAGGAGGAAGGGTGGGGGGGGGACGACTGGAAGCAGGCGAGTCGCAGCACTAGCAGCTTGAACTACATCCAAGATGGTGATCGCGAGGTCAAGTTTTGAGGTTAAGTGCTAATAAGTCGGTTTTAAATCAACCCTAAATGAACCGGAGAAGATACTGTTTGCTTTGTTCATGTGGACTGATTCACATTAGGATGCGAGTTATAGTTCGGATTTTTTAAGGAACTACAGTGTCTCTTTTTCCATGAATATTAATTACCAGCTGAGTACAAAAAAGGACCTTTTACTACTGCTTTTATTTTGGAGTCTGCAGCACATTTGTGCGAATACATTAAAAGCGTTTATATACCACAGATCTGAAAATGGCTGACAGTCACACATGTTGACCAGGCAAGTGCACTTTCTACACACACATATGGACACAGACACACTTCTCTACACACACTTGCATCCATATTTGCATATCGTCAGACATCACACATTTGCACGCATGCAGAAACAAAAACTGTGGCACACACACACGCAAGGCCTACATATATCACATTTTAGATACACACACACACTTCACACACACACTCACACACATGCTAATTGGCAGACAGACAGGTCACAGCAGACGCAGATGTGCCGTTTCTTTCCTTTTTTCTCCTCCCGAACCTCGCCGGGCCCTCGGAGGGAAGCAGATAAGGACTTTGTGATGAAACTTTTAGTGAATCTCGCTGCTCCAGTTCTGTCGCCGCCACGTCACCAAGCTCAAAACGCCTCCCCCACCCTCCTCCCAGCTGCTATATATTCTTATTAAGGTTGAGTGGGAGAGGTGAGTGTTATTTATTCACTTCTCCGTCCCTTCTGACTGTCTGCAGCCTATATTTCGAAGTTCCTTTAATTCCATATCTCTTTCACACCTTTTATCTTACCTTCCATTGTCTGCCTACTTTTTGGCTCTTACTTTCCTCCTTCTGTCTTAATCTTTCTCTCCCCTCCCCTTGTGTTTTCTTTCTCCCCCCCCCTGTCTTACTCCTCATCTCCTCCCTTCCCCGCCTGTCCTGAGTTTTGCATTTGCTCTGATGGGCTGATGGCCATTTCGACAGGGCAGCATTGAGGTAAAACGGTGTGACGGCAGAGTTTTGTTAAGCCGAGAACAAAGGCTCAGAGATGCCGGGCCAAGCCATTGTCCTGCGCCCGTATTGGCCTTGCCACAGTTTTGCAGGATTTAATGCTCTGTTTACCTCCAGCCAATCGCCACTAATATTCAAAGAGGGGCTTCTTCCTTTTAGACGCACCTCAGGATGATTTAAGATAGATCCATAAAAAAACTGCAGCTTTGTTGGAGAAGGAGTGATTCAGAGAGATGGAGTGGGAAAAACACGTCTTTCTGTGCCATTTGAAAAAAGGGGAAAAAAAGAAGTGAATAACTCTAAATTATTAATGTTCTAAAAGTTTTATTTTTGTTCAATATAATATAAATGACATTATCTTGAATTTGGTTGTAACGTTCACTGAGATTTGGACATTTGGAAACACCCAACATTTTGATTTGAAACCGTGCAACACATTGGATTCAAATGTGCTAAAGCTTTATTGAAACCTCTTTCTCCCTCTCCTGATGTCAAAATGACCGGACCTATTTCAGAATGCAGGGCCTCCTCTCTGTCTGTCACTGTGCCTGCGAGAAAGATATGAACACAGAGAGAGTGAAGAGAGTGTGTGTGTGTGTGTGTGTGTGTGTGTGTGTGTGTGTGTGTCTGGTCCGTTGGAGTTCCCCTGCATGGTCTTTGGGCAAACTGAAAGCAGTGCTCAGTGGGATTAGAGAATGAGTGTTGCTGGGGGTGGCAGAGGGCGGAGGACAGAACACAGGAGGATTCTGGGAGTTTTGTCTGCCCTATAGCTAGTAGGCACTTTGCAGGGATCTCTATAGGTGCTCTATAGAAAATGCCCATGAAAAACAACCCTGAATGTTTTAAAACGTGTTCAAAACTGTTTTAGATTTTGTTTGATTCTAAACTAAGGTTCCAAATAAATGGATTTAAGACGGACACTGCAGCCAGACTTGATCTCCAAATCTCAGTGAAAGTTGCAACTCCAAGCTTTTTTCCGTACAAACTTCCCCAATTAGCGGCTGAAGGAGGCGGCAGCTTTTTAAAGAAGTTGCAACACAGCGGTGTGTTTTTGTTTTTAACTGCAACAGTCACTCTGACATTAACATAAAAGCGAAGTTTCAGCGAACAAGGGGCAATAAACACAGACGAAAGCGCCGTCATCGAACCCAATGATATTTTCACGAGCACATAAAGATTATGAGTCCATTCCAGTAGCACCCATCTGTGCTTTCATGTGCGACTATATGCTCAGCAGTTAAAGGGGCGGCCGAGGAGAGAGATGGGGATGACTTTCATTTGGGTAAATAGTTTGTTAAGGTCAAAAGAGATAAGAAGGGTGTAATCCCCCCCGACAGCAAGCCCCTAAAACCTCTGGGTGATTGACAGGTTTACGACAGTTGTTTGGGGGTTAGAAAACAAATAAACCACTTTCTGCCAAATCCTCTCCGTGCTCCAGCGATTAACGGGTTAACTAAATGAAACAATTTATCAACACACACTTTCCAAAACCCCTTTTCTGCTGCTGTTTTCTCTTTTTTCCCCCCACAAAACAATTACAAAATTACAGTAGATAAAAACTGAACGGCGGCAGTATTTATGCAATCAACATAACGAAGAAACAAAACAATTTAATGTGGAAAAATCATCATTCATCTGCATTATAATTGCTTCTCTTTCACATCTACGGGGATGGTTAATTAAAATTGTGATTAAATGCGCCAGCACTGCCTAAGATGTCTTCCCCTAAACAGGTGCTACAGAATTTAAAAGTAAAGAGAAAAAGCTAATTAGCATTGGAAATTGAGAAATTGCCTGCAAGAATCAGTGTTAATTTCACTCACTGATGAGGTAATTTATAAAGGGTGAGCCGAGGAGTCTGTGCAACACGAGAGATTGCAACACCGTCTCCCTCTCTCTACCCCCCCCCCCCCCCCCCCCCTTCACATCCCAGCGTGCAGGTGAAGCTGTTTGGAAAACATTGAGGCTATTTGGTATTCCGTCTTCGTTAGATTCGCTTTTGGAGTTCATCTGTGCTCCCAAAACAGCACCCAAGACGAAATAATGACATATAAGGGCCTCTCACACACACACACACACACACACGCCTTTTCCCCTTCCAAAAAGCGCAAGGACGAGAAATAAGGAAATGAAACAACCTCATTGACGGCCTTGTAGATTTGGTTTGACCACTTTTCAGGGTCAAGCAGCTTGAAAACGGCAGTTGTAGACTTTCAACATCAAAACTATAGTGCCGTGTTTTTTTTCCTATTGGACTCCAACCCGTCGCTCAGGATGTTGGCCGCACTCCTCCGTCCCGCTCAGAGTTTCCAGAAACTTCTCAGATACTGCTGATCTCGGCCTCTCGTCTACACTGCTCCTAGTAATTACCTGTCATTGTCCATCATTATAGTTTGCCTTGGAGAAATGTCAGTCCTGGAACAAGACAAACTGTTCCGTCGTGTGCTGAACTTGGCCGCACATGGCTCGAAACCCTCTCTGAATTCCACCCAAAACTTAAATCTGTCTTGTTTTTATTGAAATATGTAAGTTTGCATAACTTGATATGCTCAGTTCCTCTTGAAGATACAGGGACGGAAAGTTAGCTTCCTGTTTGACTTTTCCTGATTCGTCACCAAAGTTTGAAATAGAAATTGGTGTTCTTCAGGGTGGACAGGTGGGAGGAAGGCTTGAGCCAGCAGGTCATTAGGCTTCCATGGCGTTGGAGCAAAAAAAACGGAAAGCCAATTTGCTGAGACATCCTCTGTCGACCTTTCATCATAACTGAAGCCTTTTTCTCTTAGATTAAGTCCAGTGAGCAGGACTCAGCCGCCTGTCAGCCCTCTTAAGCCCGACACCCCCCCCCCCCCCCCGCCTCTCCTACTTTTTAACAATCGTCTCTCTCACTCAGCCTCAAAGCTCCCCCAACTTTCTACAGCTGCTATGTGACAAATCATGTACTTTACACCCCTCCCACCCCCTGCTTCTGACATCCAAGCTGCTTGTCGCGATGCGAGAGTTCTTCATAAAAACCTGAGGTGTTCCGTATCTTTTTCAAAGGCGAGCGGGGTTTACGTGCAACAGTTGGGCGTAAAGCCTCTTGGTTGTTGTTGTTGGCTCAACCTATACACATTTTATTCTAGTGGAGGACACAATTTGTCTGATTAAACCAAATGTGTCAGGGGAAGTCGGAATAAAATGATAAAAATACAGATTTACACTCGTTGTAACAAAAGGTATTGGATTAAAGAACATGCAGGAATCCATCCAAACCCAGCATAGCTCCTTCATGATTATTTAATTTCATCACATTCTCTCTTCTACATCCTTTTCCCCTTCCCTCGGAGTCACTCGGCTGAACAGGTCAGGCAGTAAGTGACAAGGTATTTCGTCGTTTTGTGAACCTTTGCCAGACTGATTGTTCGGTGCAAGTGTAGTGTAACTGAGCCGCTTGTAGCTCGCCGGAGTGTGGAAAATAAGATCGAGGACTGATTTTCTTCCCCCCCCTCCTCCCCTCTCTGTCTCTCCCCTGGTTTTACAGCAATGTAAGATAGTAAAATAGATATGTAGCGGGGCTCCTATGCACCGCGGCTTCTGTCGCACTTCATACATTTCCGTTCCACCTGACAGCCCGCTGCACCGCTCCAACATTTTACACTTGCACCGGGGTGACCCGTGACCACTTGTGTGCTATTACTGCCCCGGCACCATCCAAACCTGACTCCTCTGCTTCTCCCAGAGTTATGGATGTGATGCCGGCACAGGGAAAGTCTTTCAGTCGTCCACACTTTTCTGCACCGGTGACACAGAGACACATTCTAGCCTTGTCCCTAGATAAAGATTCAAGGCTTTTATTGTCATGTGTACATAGCTACAGTGTGGATATATCAATGAAGATCTTAGGTCACAAGCTCCTCCAACAGTGCAACACAATAAAACAGATAAAATAGTTAAAATAGTTGAAATAAAATAGACTCCACTAAGTCATGAGTGCCTGCTGAGGTAAAAATGTACCATAAAAAGGCCACAAATTGAAATAAATAGTGAATATTTCTTGTTTTCAAAGGATTTTTTAAGCGTTCTTAAAAGCATTCTAAATTCTGATTAACTAGTGCTGGAAATTGTTTAAAATGCTGCAAAAACACTGCTTTCCAGTACAGAATTGCCTGTTCATTTCCCATAAGTCACTTTTAGGATGTGAACCCACAACCACTAGCAGAGTGAGTCTCTGCCAAACAACAGTATTTATCTTGTAGCAGATGGAGGAATCCTCTTGTGTGTAGTACTGCCGACTCTGCATTGTTTATTACTTAAGGCACAGTTTGGAGATGACTGTGTATTTATCAGAGACAATCATCCTGTGCTGTAGCTTGTAACTGTCTCTCTGTGTGATTTAAGAGGTGAAGGGGATTCCACATATTGTCCCTTTTCAACATGTATATGACAATCCAGAGAGAAAAAGGAAGAAAAGGCCTCCCTGAAACCCTCGGGGAGAGACACCGGGGGGAAGAGAACAATCGCTAATATTAGGTGGAAAGGAGGAGGGGGGGGGAACACACTAGCACACACACACAACAAAAAAACCTCGAGTTTGTTTATGTGCACATAATGTGAGTCTGCGCGCCCGATGAAGCGCCGCAAATGGGAGAAGTATGCGTGGGTTTCTCAGGTAACAGGATTACGTGGGCACATAATTGATCCATTTGGGGGAAAAATGACAGGGCTCTAAAGAGGCCTCGGCTTTGGAAATGGAGTTTATGAAACAGGCATTCGTAAATTCAAAGGAATCAATATGTCAATTTTATTACATCTCGGGGCCAGATGGGCATTAAAGGCACGGCTCATCCCTCTGCTTCTCCACCTCTCTCCCTCTCCCCGTGTCATCTCTTTCTCAGGGACTCTCTGTCACTGCCTGTCCTCCATCTTCCTCTCTCAGTCGCACTATTGTTCCTCTTCGTCTCCCATCTGCAAGTTCTGGATGACAAAGGACGCTTTTATCCGACTGCAAGCCATCTGAGTTTCAGAGAAAAACAAGTGTTTCCTGGTCCGAGATATCAGTCCAACATGACAGTTTTGTCAAGTTGTTCAAATGAGTCCACATAGTGTCTTAGTTATCTTTCATTTTCTTGCTTCTATACCTCAAATTTACCCTCTCACTACCTACACATTTGACAAAGGTCTCCCCCTCCTCTCACTGTCTTCTTGTCATTTTTTTTCTCCTTGTTATCTTTCTGTCTCTTCCTCCCTAATTCCTTGTCTTGCCTCCTTCCTCTCCTCTGTCCATCACTATTATGTACACTTGATTTAAGTCTTTCTATCTGTTTGTGGCCATGTTGTCGGTGAGATTTCCCCCCTTGCTTATATCCATGTGCATGTATGTCTCTCTATTCACAGAGGAAGCTGTGTGTGTGTGCATGTAAGTGTGTGTGTCTCCGAGGTATCAAATATCCCTGTCCAGGCAAATGCATCAGCTGAAATATGTTTGTCAATGCAGCTGTTGACTCAACACTATTATTCTTAAGAAGAAGCCGTTTAGAGCGAGCGGCACGATAAACACATTCAAAGCCGGGCCAATAGTGGAGCTTTTAAAAAGGAAGAAACAGGGAGAGAGAGTGGGTGTGGGGTGGGGGGCAGATTAAGCATTCTGCATTTCCCTCGCTAAAATATTCACGTTTCATTTAAATACAACGGCATCCCAGGCAAGATTTAATTACCATCCAGAGCTATAATGCAAATGAATAATGCAGCAAAGACTGATGCAAACGGATAGAAATATAAGACTCCAGTACTCGATACATCCAGGGGAATAAGAGAGGGAAAAGTGAGGAAGGGGGAAAGGTAAAAACAGACTTTTGTTTTGAAAGAGAGACAGAGATGGACAGGAAGGAGGGGAGAAGAAAGCGGGAGGAGGAAGTGAGGGAAGGAGGGAGAGAGGCTTCCTCGGCGTTTGCCAGGATTTCCCCCTCTGCCATTCCAGTAGTTCATTTTTTGGAGTAAGTAAATAATAAGAAGTTGGTGATGCTTGCATTTTTAATTCCACCCCCTCCCCTCGCCGCACTTTTCTTTTTTGTGTTGCTCAGTTCACTGACTGACATCTGCTATCAATGCTAAGCAGGTGTTCCCGTGCAAACAGACGTGCCCCTGTTTGTGTTTCGCCATCCCCGCCACCGTGCACCCAAACGAGCAACGTGATTAAGAATCCTGTAAATTTTTGAAAGGAAACGGATGGCTGCCCGGCTAGAACGTAATTACACCGCCGCCGACATCCGCAGCTCACCGCTGCAGCAGCCAGAGCCAAAGCAACAGCAGAGAATTAATAATATATAATGGCATCTTTCCTTGTAATTCATAAATGAAATAAAATGAAGGAGGAGTAACTGCTGATAAGTTTTTTTTCTTTCTTTTGCCTCTGGGGGGGGCGGTAGGGGGGTTTCAGCGGCAGTGGCAATTTTCAGAATGGAGTCGATGCAGAGACCCATTTCTTTATATTCTTGCTCCCTTCTTCCCTTTTAGCTCATGTATTTAGTAAATGATGTCCCCGTGTTGTCATTATCTGCTTTGTGTGATCATACATGCCTGGCTATGGACAACTAGCTGTGATATCTCAAGTGGCAGCTAACTTCTTCACCTTCACTGACATTTTTAAACGTGAGCATCAGAGGAAGGTAGAACAAAAAACCTCCGTCAGAATCGCTTTTTCCCAGAGAGAAAAGATGATTATTTCCCTGCTCCATCCATTCCCAGATCATAATCGCTGGGGGGTGCCAGGTACATAATAACCTTGCTTTACACAGGCTGACACATTGATATATGAGAGGAACCTGGTGTAAGTGCACAGGGACGTTGTTAGACATGTTCTGGGACAATGGCCGCCACACAGGGATTTGCGGAGTTACCAGAGCCTTGTAATGCACTTTTCAACCAATTTATATCCATTTCTCAGTGTGTATGGCAGCGTAGGCACCTTGGCTACTGTTTCCTCCCACAGCAGCTATTGATAGTGGCTGACAGACATTGTTTGGACAGTGAAAGGTGCGCCGCCCTGTAAACGCTGGCTTACAGGAGGGAGGCAACACTCCTCTCCTGTCCCCTCTAATCAGAGCCAGAGATGGTTGCATCCTCCCTTTCGGATACACGATAATTACCCTCTGTGTGAACGCTGGGGCTTCACTCTGAGATGGGGAGGGACAGACGCTGACAATTATATTAGGGATGTGTGTGTTCTCTTCCCCTCCTGTAGCCATGTTTCCCCCTTGCCGGAGCTTGTGATATGAAATAATAAGGCGTAGTTATGTGTGCAGTAGCAGGACAAACGTTGTTTTTGTGTCTCTATAAAGGAGAGATCAGTGTGTGTCGCTCAGTGGGAAGAACAGGGCACTGAGCTCGGCTCTATTTGGGAAGCAATGCTACAGATGTGCACATTTTACAGAAAAGTTGATCTCAGGAAATGATGTTATCTGTCCTTCAGGGTGTTGTAGGAGCACTGTATATTGAGACATCATCGACTCAAAGTGTACCATCACACTTTTACCCGGAAAAAGTTAGCCTGTAATAGGTTTACTTCCCAACTTTTTCACCAGCTTTTATTCTCTTCTTGCTATCTTTTTAAGTGCTCTGTTAAGTGTAAGTCTTTATTAGCATCCCCATTAGCATTGGCTATTCTTTCTGGGGACTCAACGCATACAGTCAGACACATTTAGACACTATATCAAAAACAACAAAACAGTGCATCTCATGTAATTAACACTAAAGTATAGAATTAAGAATGATAACCTTTTCAACCATCATTAAGCCAACAAAATGGTCAATGAATACAAATGGTTTGACTTTGTTCTGAATCAAATGTGTTTTCACTTTAGCTAATATGACCGAATTGAGTCCAGATGTATGCACAAACAACTTTAATTTGCATAGTAAAGCACCAGTGAATGATTGCATAGTATTTATCAGCAGCCTATAAAATGCTATTTACAAACTAAAAGAGTAGTGTAGTATCCAGTGCCCTGCGGTAACAGTTATTATGTGTGACAGCGGTGTGAATGGGTCGACTGAGAGGATACAGAGTGCTGTTGTGACCTATAGAAAGCAGCATAATAGTGGTGTTATTGGAGGAGAAAGACAGCACATCTCTGTGGTCACCGCCGTGTGCAGACGCTGTGTTCCTGCTCCAGCTGCTGGGAGATGATTCGGGTCACCGCTGGGGGGGCAAACTGGCGAATCAACGGGGCAATTGTGTCGGGTGCCAGTCAGTCGTAATTAAGAGCAGGATCAGTGGGTGGATGCACGCATACACCCCTGATAGACCTAGGGGACAGACATGCACATTTTAGAGGGACACCCACCCACACACACACACACCCACCCACACACACACACACTGAAGCCAGGGCCTCTATACAGAGCAGCTCACCTGAAAATAATCGCTCCGAGGGGCAGCAGGGGATGCAAATGAGGCCGGAGGTTAGCGTGGGAAAAGTGGAGCAGCGTAGCCTGGGACTAGGTGATCCTCCGGGCAGGGGGCCGGCCTCAGGAGGGGCCTTTGTTTCCAGCCTCCCGTTTAAAAATACCCAGCGTGCACCTCCTCCTTGTCCTAACCCCCCCCCTCACTCCTCTATCACCTCCCAGTCCGGGGCCAAGCAGAGAAAAGCAGTGATATATGGTTTGTTTAACAAAGGGAGAGGTGTGTGTGTGTGTGTGTGTGTGTGTGTGTGTGTGTGTGTGTGCGTGCGTGTGCGCGTGCATGTGTGTGTGTGTTGGCTCAACTCAACATTCATTCAGGTTATTTTCATGTGACGTGACAGATTTGTTTTATCAGTCAGATGTGGAATTATGGAGACAGATGCTCACGTGTTGTAGACTCCAACTGCACACGGTATCTGTAATCACTGCTGTCAAAAAATTACAATTGTTCGGTTTTTCTCTGGACTTCTTTCTGTCCTGTCAGCATTGAGGACATCAAAACTGTCCAGTGAAAGTTGATTTTGTTTGTTCGTCGTAATTGACTTGTACAAATGTGGCTTTTCCTGTGGTGCGTCACAGCTAATTGACGCATGAAAGAGGCTATTAAAGGTCAACTGTTTAATTAAATGTATTAATGAATGTCCTTCTCTCTTTCTCTTCTGGGTACCGATCCATCTCCACCTCTTCCTCTTTGCTCCAAAGCAGGTAAGCACCTATTCACCATATCTTATGCATTCTACATTATGCAAACAGCACCTGCATTACCTCCTTACATGCTCCAATCATCGCGAAAAATCCATCATTGCACATACGGACGGACGGCGGTGTACATATAAATCCGGTCGTGTAACCCGATGGATTTCATAACTATAACGAAGAGGGAGATATTGCTTTGTGAACAACACGTTCTCATAAATATTGAAGGAGTCGAGTACGAGTGGAGCTGTAAAAACTTGTGAAGGTAGAAAAAAAATTCCAAACAAGATGCTCAGTGCAACCTGTCGTGAACCGCTAACACGTGATACCTCTCTCTCTTAATTATTATTTATTGGCAGTACCTCTGTCCCCTTTATCGCCTTTCTAAATAATTTCTACAAATGAAGAGGGTTTCTTTTTTCCACGCTGCCGAACGCATGCATGTACGCAGCGCTCAGCTTTCACTCATCAAAGTTTAATCGAAGCCCGCGTTTTAGTTTTTTTCCGAATAAAGCACACTTAAAAAATGTAGATGCAAATTATTTTGCATTATTCATGCTTTCTCCCGGTCCTTGTAGATTTAAACATTTCCGAGGCCACCTTGATTCGAGTAATTACCTATGCCTCGGCAGCCTCCGTCATGAATAAGGTATTTCCTACAAGCAGAGTATGCGCCTGATGAGCTTTTAAAGTGGCTGAACACCCAACTTGTGTATTGCTTCTCCTGCATGAGTGACTAGAACATGCATCGCAATCGCTGTCAGGTGGGGGGGTTAGGGGCATCCAAGAGTGACAGCACTCTCACTTTCATGCACTGGGGGTCTCTATCTGTCGTCTCCTTTGTCCCCTTCAATCCCTCCTTTTGCCTTTCCTCATGCTCTCTGCTTGCATTCACACTCCATCTCCAAACCTCTTATTTGAGCCACTTTCACACATATACCCACAAGCCAGGACCTATTGCACCTTTTTTCCGTTCACACTGGTTATGCAACACCTGGGAAACAATCTGATCTGCAACATCTCATCCCTGTCTCTCCCTCTCCTCCCTTCTCCCCTCCCCTCTCCCCGCCCTTGGCTCTTTGTATCTTTATCCATTTCAGTCTGAAGGATCCCAAAGTGTTTCAGATCTGAGCAGTCTAATACCCGTCTTTAAGCCGGCGGCTTTGAAATCTCTTTTTGACATAACAAGGGAACTTAGCTTCTCCCACTTTACCTGAGTGCGGCTCTATATCCTCCTAAATCACACCTGGCTTTGTTGTGCAAACACCCCCCTCCTCCTCTCACCGCTCTAACACCCTGTAAGCACTTCTCCGTGTACGAGGAGTTTCATTTCAAAATTAGATTCCCTTTTATTGCAAATTGCTGCATGGAAGCAGAAGTTATCAGCAATCTCGAACCATTTACATAAGACATATTAACATTTTACAGGATGTTATCTCGAGAATGGAGAAATGAGTGTCAGGTGATAATTAGTTTTTCTGAAATGTATTCATAGTGTTTTTGGAGCGAAAGCCTCTTCATGTCCGCTCTTAGAAATGACCGTCACCTTGACAGAAAAGCACCTTTTATCCGCCTCACGCTGCCGTCTTTGAACGCATCTCAATAGGAGGCTTTCGCATCAAGTGCATGTTGTTATACGTTTAACTGTCTACAGCTCGCAGCACTTGAAATCTGACCTCACCTTCAGTCAAAGACGAGGAGTATTGATTCTCTGATCAAAGCTGGACAGATGACACATTACACCCTTCCTGGAATATCGCATGCGGCACAACATTTAGTTTAAACATCAGAAATGAACATGTGAGGCTGTAACTGGAGTCCAAAGAGTGAGAGAAAGTGTATTTTTCTGCAGGAATAGGGACCATAGCGAGGTTAGATGGGAAAAATAATGCAGCTGTGGCCTACGAGCAGGGGGTGGGAAAACAAAGTAGTTGACTCGGCGACTCCATCATCTTTACTACCCAGCAGAAGAATTAATATTTAAACATTCTAATAATGTAGCTCGCCTTGCATGCACTTTCAAGCAAAGCAACAATATTTTTCACCTGGGGTAACACAATGATTTTTCTTCCCGCTGTGCGCAATTTCCCTTTCTGATGATCTCCTCCAAGCTTTGCCCACCTCCACGCTGCAGCCAGGCGCACATCCCCCCCCCAAACGCACTTCCACGTTATTTTTCACCCCACGGAAAAAAAAAAACAGAAGAGAAATATTCATGGAGATAAATATTGAAATGAATTTTTCCCTGCATATGAGCAGAGACGGTCGAGGCTCTAGGAATGCACAATGCGTTCCCTTGAGGAGCAGTGATTCATAAAATGGAAACCTGTTTGAAGGAAGAACTCGGTGTGAGGGGAGAATAGAGAAACAGCGGAATAATGGAGAACAAACTTGTGGTTTTCTATATTTTTCTACATTTGCTTTTGAGCAGTCGTGTCCTTTCATACGAAGCGTTTTGTAAGCTGTCCACCTGTATGTGTCTCTTGCTAAAACCCAGAGTTAGTTTCTATGGTAGATTGAGAAAAAAAAGCATTTGAATAATGACAAGACTACTTGGCACTTGATCAATTTAATAAGATGTCACTGTGGGCCTAATATATCAGCGTGAGTGCTGGATCAAACACACAAGGTCAAAGTGAGGTCAAAGAAGTGAAAGGTCACAATTTGGAAAAGCCATTAAATGTGACACCGACTAAGAAAAACGTTTCCTTTTTCCAACCTTGCTGTAATTATGTCATTGATCCATTTCCATGTGTATTACCATGTCAGTCCCCTTCTGTTCTATCAGTTCCTAAATACACAGAGCATCAGATTATTATGATCTAATACCTTTTCACAGCCTGTTTTCCTCGTGTTTAACATCAGTCAGCCGCACACACACACACACCTCACAAAACTGTGAGAGTTGAACGCAACACAAAGCCTGCTATTAGCATCAAAGGTGTAGGTAACTGTTGACTCCCGGGAGAGCAATATAAACAAATACACGGTGAAAAGGAGGGAAATTAGCCAATTCAACGTATTCTCAAAGGCGCTGAGGATGAATATTTTATAGTGGTGTGTTTTAGCGAGCGTCTGTGAACGCACCCTGTCAAGCCAAATGCATTACAGATGCCTTAAGGATTTGTAATTGATCATGAAAATGAATTGCCGAGCGGTCGGGGCTAAACTGAATGACATAAATAAGAGTTATGCATTAGGCCTGGATTTGTTTATGTGAGGTTAGGAGGAAGATCACAATGGCTTTTATTCTATTCCCGCACAACTCACAGTGCACACACCTTGTCAGCAACCTGCACACAAGAGCGAGCTTTCTTAAAAGATCATGTCGTAAGCTGATTTCGACATCTTATGCAAGGTGCCTCGCTGAGGAAAGAATAGTTTCTGTGGCGCCTCGGGGCACAGATTAAAGTCGATGCTAAGGTGTAGAAGCACCTTTGTGTTGATAAAGACTCCTTCCCTTTGATACATGGTGTAACCGAGTGAAATCCAACAAGCTTGGCGCTAAACGGTGCAGAACGAGGCTAAAACCCTTCCCACCCCTTTCTCACAGGTTTGGACGTTTTGGTGGCGAGTGATAGAGTGATGTTAGATGAAAGTTATAATGAACTGTCAGAACGGACAAGAAGCCAAAGCTAGTGGTTTTAAATGGAGGGTGAACCAGAGTTTGTTATTGGAAGAAAACAGTAGAAAATAGTCGTCCTTAGCCAAATCATCTGTTTTGAATTTTTGATTCGAATTATATCTGGGTCCTTGTCTTGTCCTAGAGCCACTTTCTGAGTCAGGAAAGTAGTCGTCATTATTTCAGGCACCATGTTTTACTCATGTGCTTGTCCCCATCCACAGAGAAGGGGCTCAGAGAGAAGGGTTTAACACATCAAGGAAACTATGTTGGGGGAGGGAAAAAAAGAACAGTAAGATGAGATGAAGGAGAAATTACACTTTCAACAGGTTCCAAGGGGGCCAAGAGTCAATCGACACTAAAACAACCATGTAAACTTTCAAATCAGGCAAGACGGCACCGCCACATTCTCGGTTATGTGGTTTGCTAACGACAATGGTGCCATTGAGGTGTGTGATTATGTGTGTGTGTGGTTTCTAGTTAACCCCCTTGGGACCTCCCCTCCCTCCCTTCCACCTCCAGCCTTTCCCCTCTCTTCCCTCCCAGGGAATAAAGCCAGACACTGCGTCCAGGAATCACCTTTTAAACCTTAATTGATTCCCTTAAAAAAGAGGCCTGTGCTGCCACCCTGCATTAAAGCCCCGGAGACGGGCCTCATGTCAGATTGGCCTGCCGCTCTGCATTTGTCCCACCGCCGCTGCCGGGCCCGGGACATTAGCGCAGGATCGTCAAGAATTCAGTCTAGACTGGCGAGCAGAGGGGGATTTAGCACGGTGAAGGTTGGAGCAGATGACTTTCGCCAATTAGATTAAATCCCCGGCTAATTTAAGGTACCTCTCCAGCCATCTCAACTCCCACCATGTTAGGTAACTTGATATTTTGACGCATACACGTAGTGGAACCTTTCTTCAATTGGGCAGATTGATCAGAAAACAGCACCATCAGTTGATAAGATAACACCTCTGGAAGCCAGCAATTACAAGAAAATGATATTGTTGTGTCGAATAACAGAAAAGTAGTGTTAGTAATAATGGAGCAGAGCAGTGTTTATTGGACTCTTGTTTGTCCACTCATTCGGCTAGGTGATAAATTACCATGTGAACGAAAATATTGTTGCTTTTTAGCGTGTACCAGGAATGCAACCTCTAATATCTGTTGATTTAAGAGTCTGACTTCTCGTCCAACTCCCGATAAGCCGACGGTGGGAACGTTAAACGCTGGATTTAAGGTTCTCCTCACTCATAAGGTCTCTGCCATGGTGTGCACAATGTGTTCCTGAGGAATGCAGCGAGACGGCGTGCAGCTATTTTCGGTCGCAGCGCAGCAACGTGTTGGGACGCCCATCTGGTCTGAATCAATCCGACCGGTCCCCACGCCAGCGTCTCCGCGGGTCCCCCCCAGCTGTAATAATACGTCCTGGCTTCATCAAGAGCCTCGGACAAGGGTCGCCGATGACACCTGAAGAGAACTTTCGTAATCTGTCCGTTGAACACTGCACTCGTGACATACCGTGACGGTGATGTGAGAGCAGAGATGGGAAAAGTACACACATCCTTTACTCAAGTAGAAGTATAGATAAAAATACTCTGACTGAACTTCTTAACTCAAGTAAAAGTAAAGAGGCTTTGAAATGTACTTAAGTAAAAAGTACCCATAACTAGCAGCTGTTTTAAAGAGTAACCAACCTCCCTTTATATTAATTGAACAATAATGTCATTGTTAGCTAATGAATGTTTCCATGCTGAACAACGGCAACATGACAACGTTTCCATTGGTCCCTGATACCAGAAAAATGTACTTAAGTACAGTAACAAAGTATTTGTCCACACTCCACTACTTCCCACCTCTAAGTGAGAGTGAAATGAGAGCAGTCTCACCCAGTTTACCAACAAGCTAAATATAAATCCTGTTTGATGCTGAAACTAGATCAATGCATCAGCCGGCCTTAAGGAGCTGCTAACTTCTCTTCAGTCTGGCTACACCTGGCAAGAGATACAAATAACAGAAGCTTTTTTTTAGAAAGTGACTTCACCGCTGCGTCTCACGAGAGAGCGGACCTGTTCGCTGACCGTCATGGCCGCCTTCGGAGGTTTTGGAGTTGCTGGAGGCAGAGGTTGTTTTTTTTTCTGCTCTGTGAGTGAAGGCGGAGGAGGCAAAGAAGGGAGGGAGGGAGGGAGGGAGGGAGGGAGGGAGCACTCTGCATGACAATACCTACATCTGTCTGCCGTTTTGTTCTTTGTCATATCAGGGGCTGTCTTTGTGGCAGAGCGCTGTCGTGGTAACAGGAGGTTAGAGGTACGGGGTGGGGAGAGGTGGGTGGCGGAGCAGGGTGGGGGGAGGAGGAGGACGGGGGGGGAGTCGAAGGGAGACTTGTGACTCAAAACGCCCCTGTGACACAGCTTTTGTTGTGCTTCCATATTTGATCCTCTTAGCAGTTTGCCATGCCTCCGCCCCCTTACTACCCTCCACTCTTACTACTACTATTAACACACACACACACACTTTCATGTGCTGTTTGACCACCTCTGCCCCTCCACTGTAATCTCCTTTGTTTGACGTTTTCTTCACTTTCTCTCGTCACCTGTTAGCAAACAGCCCATTGTTTGTTTAAGCTCTGTCGGCGTGGTTTCCACTATCAGGACAATAATGTTTCAGATTGTCCCAACTTTTCTATTTATCTCGTAAATCTTACTTCTCTAGGTGGCACCCTTATTGCCATCAATTTGCCGGTTAAAGAGCAGGAAAAGTTTATAACCCGAGCTTTTTTCCTTCCCCTGCCTTCCTCCCCTCGTCTCACACATTGAGGAGAAACAAAGTTGAGGCAGCAGGCCTCTGGAGAGACCATTACAAGCCCTTTATTGTTTCAAAGCTGAGGTCATCCTTCTGCTCAGCGTAGTCGAAACAAAGGCCACGGGTTTATTGCAGGCTCCACTGTGTGAAAGGAAACGCACTCCAACATTGTTTGATTCTCAGAGATAGTAGACAGCCATCCCTGCTGTTTCCTCTCCGTGCTAAATCACCACATTATTGCCATGGAGCAGGTTGGTTTGCATCAGAGCTGAAGGATTTTTTAGAACATATTTTTGCTCGAATTCCAACCACTTTGTGCCCGAAGGTGCAGCCGAGGTGTGGAGCGTGACACTTTGCTCGTGTTGGGATGTCATCCCTGTTTTCCCTGACATGTTGACGGGCATCAGAGGCAGGGAGGGAAAAGAAGGCAGGGGTGAAGGGCAGAAAGTCAAACGCATGCAGGAGACGTGTCAGGAGGTCTTTTTCCCAGCCGACTGACACTAACATTGTGAGCTGTGTTCAACGCCTGATTTGGAAATGTGCGATTTCTAGTCCAGTCATGAAATGTTCTCGATACATTCCTTCATACACAATACCTTTTAGTGGCGTCTTTTCTGTGTATATATCACACCAATGCTCTTCAGACAAGTGACCCTGCATGTTTCACTGTGATATCAACCCGTATCACCATCAGGTTAAATAATAAGAGCTCGTCAGGCTCCATCGCTGTGGTCATAATGTCAGCCCCTTTGTTTTTGATGCGGTGACCTTGATAATTGTGATGGTAATTACAATAAGTGGCCATTATATTTCAAGGTGCAGCGACCTTCATTATCCAAATCAATTTGAGTCACTATCAATTTGATAATACCCTAAATGCGTGGCTGCATGGAAGATGCTCACTCGGCTGCCATATAATGGAACGGCGTTATTGAGATTGAGCCGCCCCTCTGGCAATCAATATTAACAGCTTGTAAAAAAAAAAAAAAGTACGGCGAAGGATTAGCCTTCCCCAACAAATGGAAAAAGATACTTAAACAAAGTGCTTCGGATCGGGTCCTCAGGATAGAAACTCACAACTCCAGCCTGCCTTGTTTGCATCCTGTGAAAGTTGTCCTGGTTGATTTGTGGCTTTCAGGAAGCATCTAGCAGAAACTGATATTTTTGCATTGAGGCTGCAGATGGATATTTCTGCATGTCGGGTATCAGAATAGATCCAAGTCTCCAATGTCACAACGCCATCTGATTCTTAAAATCCCTAGCTTAATATTTACCTAGTCATTTCCGCCGTGATTTACAGTGGAAGTGACAATCTCTCGGGTCTGACTTCCTTCCATGGAGATCCTTGCCCCTGTCTCAATAGATGAGAGCCTTCTCTGCAGCCTGATAGATTAGGACGTTTCACAAGCTTCTTTATGCTACAAGAAAACACAACACCGACTAGGGCTGTTAAATTCTGCACCTGTATTGTGTTGCAGAAAAGAAAGTGCAAAGCCAGCACTTCTCCTGGCCTTGTCCAGCAGCAATATTCAGAGCTTATTAATAAAAAACAGACAATTGTTTGGCAGTTCTTTTGATGTATCTGCCCATTCGCCGGGTACCCCCCCCCCCCCATGTCTGACAATGCAGGAGAGAGATTTGTTTTCCCCGAAACGGACCTCCCCCGCCGTCTTCCAGCTGAAGCTACTCAGCCGGCCCAGGGCGTGATTTGCGAGGTACCTGACATAATTTACTGTCCGGGCCGCTCATATTTCAAAAAATGTGGACAAACAGTATTGAATAAACCGCCAATATAATTAATGGCAATCATGATCATGCGGAAATTGTTTGCCCCCTTACCCTACTCGTACATTGAACAGATGTAAAATAGATATCTGGCTTTGTGTGAATAACGCTGCAAAAAACTTATGCATGGTCGAAAGTAGAAAGCTGGAGATAAAAGCGTCATTTGTTACAGTGTAAAAAAGGGGAACCAGTTGACAAAACAAATCATTTGTTCTGTAACAGTTTACATTTGATGCTAAATTATTTTGTTCAGAGCAGTAAGCCTGTCGTTTCTCACTAAGATTACAGAGTAAAAAAAAAACTGCAATTATTTCAGTGACCTCATTGTCATCCTGCTGGAGAAACAAATGTGTAATTAGCACGTGTTTACAAGTCTGGCACACCTGCAGCTCATCTTTTCCGCTGTAATGTTTGCCTTCAAGACGCCGGGCGGCTGCCAGCCACTGTCACCGCCTGTCACCGAGACGAGAGGGGGGAAAGAGAGAAAAGAAAGGAGGCAGTCGGAGGGGTGAAGTAGAGAAAAGAGAGCCACTGTGTGTGCCATTCTTCCAGAAATCTCTGACTGGCTTAATGCCGTCGTTGCTGTGCATGTGAAGAAATGGGCATTTACATGGGTATACAATAGAGACTACATTACTTACACAGTAGCCTCATTATATCCCCGACGCCTACCTTCTGCCCCGCACTGGTTTACTCACTCCTAGCTCTTATTGTTGGGGTATAATGGCGCTTGGGCATTTCTGAAATTCCCTCATTATTCAGCTTATTAAGGCTGCACCAACTCGATAATCGCGCCGCATTTCGTGTCAAAGGGGGCGACTGTGCTGATTTGCCACATTTGAAGGCTAGACGAGGCTCCGAGCTCAATCCTCCACGCATGCAGGCGGGATGAAATTGCTCTGTAAATACAGGCGACGTGTAATGCTTTTTTTTCTCTCGCACCGGCTGACACAATGCACGCTCCTCCCGGGAGTCAAACCCAAGGCGAAGTGCACCTGACAGATAACCCCTGCCGATTTGGATGTCATTACAACGGGGCTGGGAACCCACGGCACAATCTGTCGGTACATAAAGGAACGCAGCGACACAACAGGCAGCCATAACAGGAAATACAGGGTTTCTGCGTCCCTGTTTCTGACACCTAATGCTCCATAGTTTGCACACACCTGAGGGTTGATGGCAGAAACGGTGCCACTATGTCATCGTTGTCTCTTGCTTGACGATTGTCCTACATTTGAAACCAAATAGTCACTCGTAATGGCACTGACAGAGACTGTGAGCAGCATGTTGGTGGAAAATATGCAGATTTTCTATTATAAAGGATGCTGCCACCATGACTAGTCACCCTGTACTTTAAAAGGAACACACAAGCTTTGTGGCCTCTGAAACAGAAAATGGGTCACAAAGAAACAATTGCCAGTCGTCGCACAAAGACTGTTTTTCCCTTCTCTTCTTTTCTGTCTTCACATGTATTGAGTTTAATTATTGTGTGAGGCGCTTAAGCTGTCTTAGGGTTGAAGCATCCTGTCTCTTTTTGAAGAATATTCGGAGGCGGTTCAGGATGCCAAGAATATGTGGCCGCCTAGGGCTGGTCGAGGCTGCCTTTTGCTATGTGACATGTTGTCATATACAGGGGGGAGAAAAATCAATTGGCAATTAAATGATACACCTTGTGAGGATGACAAGAGGCATTTGGTTGCACAGGAAGAGGTGGGTAGTGAGGGGCTTTTGTAATGAAGGCCTAATGACTATTCATAAGCGATTTTCAGTCCGCTGATCCACTCGACTGGGAAGCTGTGCCCTGGAGAATCGGCGCTGTCACTTTCCCTCACCTCAAAAAGGCGCCGCGATCGACGGTGTAGGATGCGAGTCGAGAAATTACCCAGAATTCTTGCCCTGGGCCCGACTCAGGTCACATGCAGGAGAATGGGGACACACACACACATCTGGCACACTATAGGTGCCACCGCGGGACACAAAACTGTGAATCAGGATGCTGCAAACACACAGGGCTGACAGCGGCGGATACCTTTTCACACGACAGAGACTCGGGGGGCTTTGTTCTTCTTCTCTTCCCATATCCTGTTCGTATTATCGAGCCAGCAGAACTTTGAGGTGGCCATCTGCGGGGGGCTCGAGCGCGGATTTATGACCTTGCCATGAACCGTGGTCAATAGGTGATAAATTTGAGAGGCCCTTCTTTGCAGTAGAGTGGCCGCTCTAAATGTGAGATCTCCAGGGAAGGATGCAGCTGAAGTCAAAAGGACTCATTGATGACCTTTTACCTCCAGCGTTGGATCATCGGGTCACTTCCTGCCAAAAGTGCCCGCCTGGCTCCTCGCTTGCTACATCGCTCTCACTGGAAATATCATTTGGCAATTAGCAATGGCGAGGCATTTCAAAACTCTGCCCACTGACCCTTTGTCTGATTACTTATATCACAGTTTCTCTGTCTGAAGCTTAAGCAGCCCTATCTGATCCTCTGGTATCACATTCCGGGTTTAAGCCAGCTGCCATGTTTTGATACAACTGACAAATACCACTGCGTGTATACATCCACTGTTCAAACATGCCATTATCTGGCTTGTATCGCCTGGTGCGGCTCACCTTATCTAAGGTAAATACAATAATGTGCTCATTAGGCTCTGCTTCATGGCTACTTGGCAGGCATGTTTGCTCAGTAATAAGAGCTTGTCAGAAGCAGGCCAGGTCAGTGGAGTGGGGGAGTGTGTGTGTGTGTGTGTGTGAACGGAGGAGGCTAAAACTCAGATATTAGGCTTCCAGTGCAGCTCTGCGGTTGAGTAATTGAATAAATCCAGAGTACCTGAGCAAGTCCGCCTTCGTGGCTCCCCCCCCCCCCCCCCCCCCCCAACAGTCTATAGCCCCTTTTCTTTTTTCTCCCTCCGCTGCACGTGGCGCGCCGCCAAAACGACTATTACATAATTAATCTGCATTGATCATCTGGTTAGCACATGAATCAAATGGCGGAATAATTGAGTCATGAACTTTGAGGTCTCCCGCTCTCTCTACGGTCAAATGTGAAGTTCACCGGACAATGGCTTAACATTTTGAACTCGGGGTGAAAAGTCAGTCCCGGGTCTTAACGAGAAAACAAATTGAGTCTTTAAATTAAGGGAAACTCGGAAGAATCGGTTCGGTCCAGATTAGATTGCTCCCTTGAGCGTCGTAAAGGTTTCCTCCTTCAGATTTCCTCTCTTTATTTGGATTGTTTGGAGCTTTCACAATGCAAGTCATACATTTAAGCTTTAAAAATAGTATTACTTTTTATCACCCTTTTATTGGAATAACTTACGGCTAGAACAATAGGTTAAGTGAGAAATGTCCTCTTTGTGTCACCGGGGTTGAAACAGGGACCTGAGTGAATCACACCCAATAGTGCTTGGCAAAGCAAAGCGAATGGACCTCATCAGCAGAAAAAGCAGGGCTGCGTTCACTGCTGCAACAACTTAGCAGGAAATGTACAAATAGGTGGAATAATGCTGCCTCTTCACGGGTACTAACGGCAGGGAAAGGTAGCTCGCTGACACATACCTTATAAAACATACCTTATACATTATTCTGAAATGGACCAATCTGCACAATGACTACTTTTACTGTCGCTACTTTAAGTATATGTGGATGATGATACTTGAGTAACATTTTGAATGCAGGATTTTAACTTATAACAGTATTTCTACACTCTGGTACGTCTACTTTTACAAGTACAACATCTGAGTACTTGTATCTCACACAGATTAGGACCTGTGTGTGAGAAACAGAGCAAACAATGTCCCTCTAATTTAACTCTTGAACCAATTATATTCACATTGGAAACGCGGAGATTGTCTCGCTCGCTTTAAGAAACTGAGACTCGATGTAATGCACAGAAATTAGGGCGATAAAGGGAGAGTTCTCACAGTGGAAGGGGGGAGACGGAGCTTACCCCTCCGCTCTCACACGGGGTCAGCGCCGCAGCAGCTGTAGTAGCTAAGTACTTTTAATTGAAGTAGCAGCGCCATCATTAACATTGCTATCATTATTACAAAGCGAGCGGTTCGGATGATACTTCTGTCCCCCCAGCCTCCCACCCCCACCCCCAGACACCCGCACATCATTATGCACTGGCATCTATCAGATACTGGCTTAATTAGGGCCTGTACAGCACATTAAGCAAGGGGAGTAGCCAAGCTCAAATATTTATAAGGTTGAGTATATTTATGATCTGTGTCATAATCCCTTATTGGAAGATTTCAGCGGAGGTTATACAAAGCAGACCCCTTAGCCTGTCCCCCCCTCTCCCTCCTCCAGTCTCTACATGTGTTGTAATTAACTCTTTTATCCAACTTAAAGCAAATGCAAGATAGGCTTTATTTCCTTAACCTGCATTTGAAACTTTGACATTCTTTAGCAACTTGCAACATACAATAGATGCGGCAAATGTCCCTGAAAACAAGATAAGGGCTTATCAGAGAAAGGACAGAAAGTTTTCTGCTGCCTGAACTTTTACCTGTTAAACTTTGATAGTTATTTCGTCTGATAACCCTCTAAAGAAAAGCACACTGTGCTCTTCTGCTACAACACAGTATAAGGCTTTTATTTCCTTAGCATCTCATCTCCTTAGCGTCGTAACGTTAACCTCTTGCTATTTTAGTGAAAGTGCGGGTCTAAGTGAATGGCACTTCTCCCCCCCCCCCCCCTCCCCCCTCCTCTGCGATAACTCCTCTTGTCTCGTTTTGTCCGGGCCAAGGTATCGTAGTTGTTAAGAGC
This sequence comes from Harpagifer antarcticus, assembly GCA_902827135.1. Taxonomy (NCBI): domain Eukaryota; kingdom Metazoa; phylum Chordata; class Actinopteri; order Perciformes; family Harpagiferidae; genus Harpagifer; species Harpagifer antarcticus. The sequence goes on from CADEHL010001012.1 coordinate 1,881,455, forward strand.
CCTTCCCTTTCTCTCCCACTCAGGCGTCTCCTTTTTTCTTTTTTGTAATGCCTTGCCTTGGGAGAAACCACAAGGGTCATGTTTATTTAAAAATACAAAAAACACTAGTCTGTCCTTGTCCTTAAAAATTAGCCACCCAGCTAAGAGTGGAGCGGGGCGGCAATTAGGCGTCCTACTTGACTTTTTTCTCTCTTTCGTGGTTGCAAAGGGTTTAATGAGCAATGGCGATTACATTTAAAGTGATATAGAAACTGAAGAATACATCTTTTGGAAAGTTCAGACAAACACCTGAAATACAAATATTAATATATCAGAGGTCAATCATTTATGTGTTATTTTACGGTGCCCTTGAGCAAGGCACACTGTAAATACCAATTTAACATATATGTTAAAGTCAGTGGTAATAAGAGGCAGCTCATCTTTAAAAATGAGGCTTGAGTTTGAAGCTCTCAGGTGGAGCCATTTCTGCTGAAAATGCTATTTTCTTATGCTAATATCAGGTAGAGAAACCAACTAAACCCACACTACTAAGCTTCCTCTGTGCTCACAAAAGAAAATCTCCAGTGTAACCTCCACCTATATTGTTGCAATCCCCCCCCCAATGCTGCAGTGTGACCTCTACCAGACATTCGTGATGAGGTCTCAGCGTGGGTGGGCCTAACACGCCAGTATCTAAAGGGATTCTCACATTGCTACCATGGGTTATCCAGAGCCAGAACCTTTGAGAAAAATGGGAAGGTAAATACTTCCCGGTCACTAAAGCCCAGCCTTTAAAACGCTCTGAAACAGACCTGGAGGCTTCAGCCGCAGTTTCTGCTGACCTCCACCCGCCATACTCCATTTCTCTCCGCCAGTAAGTGGAGTCGAGGAGCCCCGCTCTTAAGAGTTCAGCTCGCTGTTGTTCGCCCAATCACTCAGGTGGGGGAAGTGGAACGCGTTCACCTCTGGGTATAATTGAGATTAAGTCGCCCTCGTGTTGTGTGGGAGGAAACAAGTGCTCTCTTTACCAGGGTGCAGCAGCATTTTAAGGCGAGCCACAGTTGGAGTACATTATGTTGTTTGGCCATATGTGCCAGAACTGTGTGTCAGAGAGAGAAAGGGGGGGGGTGGATGTTGAGTCATATTTTCATTTCAGCTGATGTTGTGATCCGAAGCAGCTCGTAAATGATGTCAGAGAGGGATACGCAGATTCTTTACTCGGAGTCTTGTATTCTTAGAGCAACCATGTGCGATACAGACATGCTTGGTAAAGATGGATGGTGAGCTCATCTTTTAATCAGCTCCAACTGGGTTTTTCTATCCGATTAAATATGTGTTAACAAGTGAAATCAGCCGTTGTTGCTCAGAATGAAGGATTAAGACTCTCGGGTCGGAAAGGTGTAAAAGACTGCACACAGAAACGTCCTACAAACAAGAAAAACATTGTGTAATATGAATAAATAAACTATAAAACATGATTTGGCCTTTAAAGTACACACATAAGACCTTATGGTTCTACTTGGAAGTCAAAAAGAACAAATGTGCAAGAATTCCTCCGTGAAATACTGAGGTCAGCTATCTAATATTTCACTAATATTATCACTATATATTGTCTACAGGGTCATCGCAAAGTTTCAAAAGTAAAAAAGCTAGATACTTGCTTTAAGTATTTGGTTTTCCTGAACTCTCATTCACTCCTCCCGTCTTTCATTTGCAGATAGAGTTCACGTAGTACCACCCACACTATTAGATTATCCAGTGATCTCAGGGAAATGTGGAATTGTTGGAAATACGTCAGCAACCAGAGATAGAAGCACTTTAAAAACCTTAATTCTTACACGGTGGTGATATGAGTGCTAGCGTAGGAAGGGAGGAAAAGGAGCGTATGAAAACGGTGACCCCTTGGCCAGGTGGTTGGTGTTGGGGTCTCGCTTTTATTGATTTTCTTTCCTGACAGCCATCCTCCTCTCTGTGTAGCGAGAGGAGCAGGCAGCGTGGGGTGTTCGGAGTTTGAGAGAGAAGACGAGAAAAACCGACAGCGTGTAGCCTGGCCTGGGAAACCTTTGCCTCCTTATCTGCCTCTCTTCACTCCCACCGGAGAGATAACACATTATTATGCATTTTTCTTTATTTTACTGCATCGATTTAAAGTCATTTGAAGGTTCTGCAGGGACTAGTACCTGGCTTTTCTTTCTCTGATAGCTCACGGTGTGTGTGTGTTTAAACAGCGGGGCCTCTGCTAGATACAGAGTCTATTTATCCCAGAGGGAAATTTAAGTGTCAGCAAGAAGCAACGAGAAGGTGGGACACAATAAATACGTGCGAAATACAGAGGAGCCAGGCAGTTAAAGTGCTACTCACTCCCCTTATTGTTAAATTATGTTATGTTATTTACAATATTCACTTAAGGGTTTTTTAAGGCACATTGTGATGTTATTTCTTCACATCCTTCGTTGATCCCTCCCAATATCATACTTTCTTCTTTCATATATGTTCGAGAGACGCCACTTCCACCAAGGTGTCCGCTCGCTCACGGTTCCAGCCCTTCAACCTGTCAGACACACTTTTTGTGACGCCAAATCCCTCTATTCATTTTTCTCTCCTTCGGCACAAATATATTTTTTCCTTCTCCCCCCCACTTTTATCAAGGGCAAACCTGAACGCCATGGCAAACACACACACACACACACACACACACACACACACACACATCCAGAGCTGTTAGATCTCCAGGGCCTGTCATTTTACATTTACATTTTAGCCATTTAGCTGACGCTCTTATCCGGAGTGACTTGCAAAGAGTGCGACGGCAGACTGAACCTGAATGTTCAGATGTAGGTGGAAAACATGAGGAGAAAAGGTCAGGTTTTATATGTATTTATTATGACCGGGGGTGTCGTTTTGTGACCTTAACAGCTTTTCTTTTTTTAAACTAAATTTGAGTGTCAGAAAGAACGCATCTTTCAGACAACCCACGCTTTGTTTACGCAACACTTTCCCGCCATTTGTCCCCCGTATCTCCACACCTATTTGAATCTTTCATGAAGCCATTTTGAATAAGCACCCGGCTCTTTTACATCCTGGAGGAAAAAAATAAGTATTCTGAGACTCTCCACCTGGCTGTCTGAATTATTCAAACGCACAGGAAGTGAAGCCCACCCCACTCGCAGGTTTTAAAGGCCAAAATTGCTTCATCATGCCCAAGTGAAAGTATGCATACATTATTCAGTTCAACCTGAGAAAAATCAGACACCTCCCTAGGTATTTGTGCTTGTGCAACAAAAAATAAAGCGTGCTCTTACATTTCTGAGTAGTGGACATTTTTTTCCCCACCCTCTTCTTTTTTCATGATCCATTTATTGATAGATCATTTTACAAATGCTACCTTAAAATAGAAAAAAGACAGCACATGTCTTCTTCAAAGTCAAAGCTTAAGCATCATTCTTAGCTCGTTTTTATATATAACCCATAACACTTTTAGGATTGTTTCCACCTCTCTCTCTCTCTCTCTCTCTCTCTCTCTCTCTCTCTCTCTCTCTCTCTCTCTCTCTCTCTCTCTCTCTCTCTCTCTCTCTATCACACATGCACACACACCTAAACCTGCACCTATTCAGTCCTCTGTGCTTTTTCTCTAATTGTTTCTCTCTTCTATCGACCACCTTATTCAGCCACTGTTCCCCATAATGAGAGATAAGTCGCTTCACACCGTCAAGCACCTTTCTCATTTGTCTTGCACGCTAACACACACACACACATATATATCTGTGTACAAACACACATCCTCCCCCCACTCTCTGACACATAAGACACATCCTTACACACACACACAGCATTGGGCCAATGGGCCTTGGGCCTACTGTATGGCACTCTTATCTTCAACACACAGACTTAGCATTATGCCACCAACAAGCTAGTGTCTCCCGTCGCACTGATCTCCTCTCAGGTTGGACTTCTTCTGCCTCTTTCTAAATTGTCGCTAATTTAGCATTGCTAATCTAATAGGACGGTGCCTTTCTTGAATACATCGCGAAATTCATTCAATGTCAGAGGTCCTTTTCCACACTGGCAATATTGTCTCTTTTTTCCTTTTCAATTCACTGTTCATGTATGCTATGAATATCCCCATGCCATGCATAATGTCATTAAGTATGGCCAATGCAGTATGGGCAGCCGTCCCAACTGAATATGAAACCTTATGAACTGCTTTGCTTTCCCCGTCATTCAGCTCTTGTGGCGTTAATGCACCGAGGAACATTTTAGCTGGAAGGCTGTATGGGAGTTGAAGCAGTTGTGTTTCAGTTGCTTGCATCCTATCTGTTGGTTTAAAACACAGGGAAGTCAACACATAGTTCAATGGAAAATGGCAAGCTGGCTTGATATCAGGAGTTTGGTAACACGGAGAAACCAGACATCAGACTTCTTTCTGATGAAATGGCTCTTCTTGCTCAAGAACGAGAGAATAGATGCACATTTCAAAACAGAGGATAAGGCTAAAGTTCACTAAGAGACTGTGTGATAAAATAGAAAGATCGTGGCACTAAATAAATGTTGTTGTGTATAAGAAAGTTGTAGCATTTTCTGAACGTCTTGGATGTCACACATGCAAATTATCTCCATCATTGATTAACTAGTTTGTGAATTTGGAGGTCTTGGCAGAGGTTTGAACTTGTTCAGCTTCTGGGCCCAGCTGTTGGACCCTGCTCCATATCAATTATTGTCAGACTGAGAAAGAGAGAGTCACAGTGTAACAACTTAAGGAATCCCAAATGTAACAGCTGCATGGATGTTTTATCCAGGCCTGCATGCATGTGTTTTCTCAGTTTCCCATAGCTCCTGTGTGATTACGTATGTCTGGACCGAATGTTCTCACAAGATAAACGTTTTTTCAACACATTTAGATGTATTATTGAGGGTTAGGTTTCAAACTGACATTAGGGTTGTTTTTTTGTTAAGGTTGAGGAAGTATACTTTTAAGAGACATCCTCTCAGATATAGCAATAGAAACATGTGTAGGTCCATGTATTCAGTGTGTCTGTCGTTTCCAATCGTGTCAGCTGTTGTTCTGTCGTTCCAAACGGGGCTCAGGGGAGATTTGGGGGTTGGGGAGTCGAGGAGAGAGAAAGCATGGCCGAATGTAATTTCTTGCCATCCTGACAGCGCCACAGAATAAAGTGGCGCTCTCTTCCCGGGTGATTGGAGGGAATTGCTTCTCAGGGTGACAAATGATTAGCTGTTATCTCAGACAGGATTTGGGTCCCACAAGCAAGACGGCAAGTCAGCCGACCGACGGCCGGCAGCCGACTGACTGCACTGAGTCCGGTACCTCTATGGGAGGATACAAGGGCGTATTCACAGGAAATTAAGTCGCCAGCCATGGTTAACCGCCTCCTTCCTCCTCCACTCCCTATGAGGCCCCCACCAGGACAAAGCCTAATCCGCTCTGTCAGGGGCAGATTACGACTTTGTTTAATTGGAGATGGGCTTCGCTGACAATCGGGCCTGTTGTCCTTCAGTGGTGCAGGTGTTTTGTTGTCATCATGATAATGCATCCACCAATGTAAACCAATTGTATTTCTTTACAGCCATTTTGAACGGGTTAAATGTTGGCCATTAAAGCCCATGTCAGCAATTTCTAGTGGTAAAATCGACCATATACTGGCGTAGAATATAAGCATACCACTTAGGGAACTAAAAGTCTTCATTTATAGCTATAGATATGTTAATGACATATGGGCAGCCTACTGAAGCACCTCACACCTAATGAAAGGAGCAGGTAAATGGCCAAGATGTCCTCAAGCCCCAAGCATTAAGCCACAAAAAAAAAACTGTCTTTACAAGAAGACACGGAGCAGAGTGCACGCTGAGATGAACTGAGAAAGAGGACATCTGTCTTGGTGCTTTACAGCAAGCCCTAATGAAGAGGGTTGATTCCTGTGTATCACACACGGATTTTGACACATTAATCCCTGGGTAGACTTTGAGCCTTTGTCCGTCTAATGGCTCTTTGGCACCTTGGATTCCTGTTGGAAGCCAATTTGTAGCACTGACATCGAGGCGAGTGAAGCAGCTCAGCAGCGGCGGCCACATTTGGAGAGAAAAGTCAAGGTGTTAAAGCCTGATTGGTTCCACTCTGCGGTACAACGGGCGGTTGGTTGTCAGCCCGCGAACACATGCTTCTCAAATGGGAAAATGTGTAGACATTGGCCCTCTTTGCACCTTACCGTGCCCTGTACAGATAAGAGAATTTGAGAGTTATAGTCACATTAGAGGAAGGCTTGAGGGGCGGGAGAAAAAATGTCTGAGCTGAAATATCTCTCTGTAAGAGTAAATAAGTTCTCCCTATGCCAGCGAAACCCCATGGGATCAATTAGCTGCCCATTACGATAGATACAAGGACTTTCTTATGCAACCGATTGCTTCAAAATTTGAGTGGAGAGATGGAGGAGACAAGAGAATGTTTAAGGACCTTGTCAAACTTCACCTCTGGCTCCAACAAGCGTTGCGGGAGGCTTCGGCATGTCGCTCGGGTCACGAAAACAACATGAAAACGTCTCTGTCAGCCGCTCTGTTTTCATTACCTGAAACAACAAACAGCGGAGAGAGAAAAGGAGACGAGGAAGGAAAGAGTGAGTGCTCCCCTGGGGCGCCATTTACTTCCTGTGCAGATGAGAAGATAGGTGCAAAAGGCCTACTTGGCTCCTACTTGAGTTCAGCACTTTCTCATTCCCCTCTTAACATGACTCAGTTAGTGAGACAACATATGTGTTTCTTCACCACATGTTAAAGGTTAGGGTTACTTATTTGAGCTCAAGTGCCAACTCTGCCAGGGTTAAAGGTTCATTTCCCCATGAGCAAGTCTGCCAGGCTAGCAGTCCCACTCCCACTGGGATCACCCATGCTAAAAATGTAAGCAGCAAAAAAGGTCTGGATAAAAATGTCCACCAACTGGCTCATGCTATGTTAACGACACTTGAGGGAATTGTCCCACAATAACAACCACCCAGCAGAGGTTCTGCATGAATCCTTCTCTTCTCCTACCGCAGGGAAGAGGGCATTGTTTGGCCGTCCCGCCCTCGCTGGCCTGAGGTTGCTGATATTTTAACGAAGGTGATGATAGCCTCAGTTGTTTTCCTCCGAGGGGCGTCACCCCCGCCAGTCTGCTACCTCTCTCCCTCCGTGGGAGCTCGACTTTTTCAACTTCTTCTGCGTGATTTATGACCCCTCCATCAGAGACATCCCAAGGGTCCTCCCCCGGCGCACACACAGCCCTGCCACAGCGACTCCTGACTAAAATGGATTAGGCGCAGTTATCCGCAAATGGATCCTCGCCTACCTCTGTCCTGTTAACTCGCTAGCTTAGGGTTTGATTGCAAAGGTGGAGTGGGCCTCGCTCTGATCCGTGGCGTCTCTGTTTACCCGCCGTAATTACCTGTTTTGAATGAGTTAATAGCCATAGGAAACCTGCTTGCCGGGGATAAAAGGGACAGTATCTGGCATTCAAAGCGATGAGAGGGTTTTAACTGCACTGGGATGTGTGTGTATGTGTGTGGGAGGGGTATTCTTTTCCTTTATGTGCTCTCGAAAGGGAAGAAAAAAAAGTTCCCTTATCAGGTATGTACTTAAAAGGATCCCACTGCTGGAAGCGCACTGTCTTGAGGGAAAGCGGAGAGAAAGATGAAAGGCTTTTGTTAAAAGTGACGCTTGGCCCAGGTTTCCTGTGCCTTGCCTAGACTCCCCTGTCCCTCCCCGCCTGAGTGCTCGGCTCTCTTCCTCCCACTATTGCCTTCTCTGCCTTGCTATGCTGTCTTTGAGGGGGGAAAAGTAAACCCTTCTTGCCGCCTGCCGGTGTTAGATTAAATACCGAGATGGCGACAGGAAAAAGGCAGGGAGGAAAAACAAAACAAAAAGTGCCTGCCTGCTTAGCTGGCTGGGCCGGGGTGAGGGATGTTGGAGGAGAGTTATCAGGTTGGCGACGGAAACTGCCAGTTAGTCAGCAAGACTCCCAATCTGGTGTAGTCCAAACATGCCGCCCCGGGTTTTCGATGACACGGTAATCTGTCCCAGGGAGTTCAGGGTTGATCTAAAAAAGAGAACTCATCTTTTTTCTCCCTTATCACAGCGACATAGCAAACTCGAGGTGCCTGAGGCCACTAACACAATAACAAGAGAATAAAATGATCTTCTTGAGGGAGGTTGTATTGAGCGCATTTTTCATGGCTCAACTATGTCCTGGTGGGCTTTAATTCCTTGGTATACACAGAGTTAACAACATTATTGGACATCTTGCTGAACACATTCCCTTTCATTTACACTGTGCAAATGACGTGCCCCTTACAAGGGTAAATAGCAATGATATGACTTCCGGGAGCTGTGAAAATTGGAGACCTATAAAGCCATTTGGGGGCTTGTTGAGCCGCTGAGACGCTGTTTCTAAGGGATGTGAAGGAAGTATCAAGAAACAATGAGTGTAAGACTTTATGTCTTGGCTTAGTTCCCCTATCTCTCTCTTCTGTGCTCCCTCTCTGCCCGGCCTGCCTGACTAATCAGGACTGCTAAGAGAAATGGTAATAGCTTGCATGAAGTGACAGTTCCATGGCAGGTTTGTAAGCGCTCCACCAGGGAGAGAAAAAAGGCAGCCTAGAAATGAGACTCAATAAGCACAATAATGTGTTTAACTTGTAAACCAGTGCGGGTGACAGATTACGGGCGGTCCAGCCGTGTGGCAGAGAGCCGACATCTCAGCCGCTCACCTTTTGCCTCTACATCTGTCCTGCTAATGGGCTCCACTTCTCTGCGATAGAAACCCGGCTCCTAAAATCCTCAGGCGAAGCTCTCATTCCTCCCCTCATTCTATTTCCCAATTAGACGAGAGGGCATGATTAGTTTATTAGCAGTAGCAAAAGCTCCGGCGAATGTGTTTGCGGATTCTTAGCTGTTAATGAGCAAATTCAAACCCTATTGAACGGACGCGGGCGGGAGGGGGAGGTTCTTCGCGTGCGCACTCGGCTAATAATAGCGTCCCAAAGACAAAAGATGGAGGAAATAGCATTATAGGAGTGGAGGGGTGGGGGTTAGAACAATGGAAGCCTACCGGCACTCTTAATGGCATGCTCTTTCATTTTTTAAATTGTTTCCCTTTTGGAATTATGTATGCTCGCCATCCTCTCCTTCAGGGTTTGGCAAAGCGAATACACACACTCTTCTTCCACAGCCAGCCCGTAACACCGGGGAATAGAGGCAGGTCTTGAAGCACAGGAGACAGTAGTTCCACCTGTGGGAAATGAACTCCAGTGCAACCCCCTCTTTGTTTTCCCTCTGCCTTGGCAGGCTTAACCACCTCCTTTACAAGGCAGGTAAATTGTTCATTAGGGCTGAGGTAAAAGGGGGGTGGGAGGTGCTGCCGAGAAGGATTCTTTTTTCTTCCTCACGCGAGGCTGAGAAGTGCGAAGAACAAACAAGTCAGAGCATTTGTTCAACGGTGTAATCTACACATCAATTATCCTGCTGAGCTAATTAGCACCTCGGCATACCCCAGGTACCTGAGCACTCACACATGCTGCACTCTTTCAAGCCACTGATCAAAAAAAAAAAAGCAGAGGATTGACAGAAACACGGGGAGGCAGAACCCAGGGGTAGGTGGGGGAAAAAGCCTTAGATCAAAATTTCCTTTTTACTTACAGTATATGGAGACTACAGAGTGTGTTGCAGCCATTCACGTCATGCCAATGGAGCTACTCAATTATGTAAGCCATATACACATATGACAGAAATGTCAATGTCGTATTGAATATGTCATACTTTTGTATTTTTGTCTGCATAGTCAGATGAATTATCTTTAAACCTAAGGTACACAGTATGTACACACTCGGTAATGTAATAATAGTGTAACAAATTGTGAAATATATGCGCACAACAATGCATTAAAGGTTATTAGAGCCATTCATTCTATTGTTGCTGGTAATTTTTCTGGACTTGTCGCTCAGGGTACTTATTAATACCTGAAACATAATTATAAATTGACCGAAAACAATTATATATCTTGATTTCATTCCTTCACCGAGCTGGCTTTTGTTGAACATCATCAAAGAGTATTTCTTTACACCTATCATGCAGCTGACCTTTATTATTACATTAATACTGCATGTCGTCAGTCTGCGCATTTAAGCCAATTATCTAATAATTGCACTTCACTGAAAGGAACCACATGTCTGAAATGGACAGTTGGAGATGATTTAAGTGGCAGAAATGGAGTTCATTCATACAAAACAAATCATTTAAATGGACATATTAAAGGGCGCACCTGTACACATGGAGGTGGCTGTTGTTTTGAACCGTCGTGTTATAGTCTTATTAAGGTGTAGTATGTGAAAAAGCCCTAGGTATCCACAGCCTCCTCCTCCCGCTTCCACCCTCAACTCCCACCATGTAATTAAAAGTGTAGTGTTCGCCCTCCTGCGGCTGGATAAGAAAGACAGGTACAACATGAAAACAAATGCAACTGGCAAGAGTGAAAAAAAAGGACACAAAATGCCTCCGTCTGCTCCCACCCACGTCATGTAGAAGTCATGGGCTCTGGGGCCTCGGCCGCCTGTTTGTGCCGTTTACCGAGATCGAGAGCGAGGTTAACTTGTGTCATCTCGCTGCTGTCTTACACCTGGCGTACCTTGCCGTTAGCGCCGTCTCACACACCAACACGCACGCAGATAGAAAGGTGCGCAAATCCCACACTCACACCCACAATCGATTCGGAACAGAGAAATGTTTACATCCTTAAAATTCTTCTTAAGTATGTTCACCCTCTACCGTCTACCTGAAGGCTCTAACTTCCCACTAAAAGAAAAAAGCTTCCAGGAAATGGTTTTGGATGCTTGGGTCGTTGCCGTGACAATAAGCTATGCCCCCTAACTGTCCACCTCCCCGCTACACGCACACACACACACACACACACACACACACACACACACACACACACACAGCCTCCCCCCTCTGGCTAGATGGCAGCTAATTGGGAAGTTGGTAACAGTGTCAGAGAGTCGCCTTTCTCCAGAGGGCTCTCCCTCTCTGCGAGGGCCCAGGCCACCTCTCCAGTGTGTGTGTGTGTGTGTGTGTGTGTGTGTGTGTGTGTGTGTGTGTGTGTGGGTGTGTGTGTGTGATTTACTGATTGGAGAGCCCAGTTTGCCGGTTGCCTGCTGGGGATGAGGCACACAAACATACACACTTTCCATTTCCTGGTGGTTGTTTGATACCTGGTGGGGATGCTATTCAGGTGACAAAGGTCTGCTGTGTGTGTGTGTGTGTGTGTGTGTGTGTGTGTGTGTGTGTGTGTGTGTGTGTGTGTGTGTGTGTGTGTGTGTGTGTGTGTGTGTGTGTGTGTGTGTGTGTGTGTGTGTGTGTGTGTGTGTGTGTGTGTGTGTGTGTGTGGTGTGTGTGTGTGTGTGTGTGTGTGTGTGTGTGTGTGTGTGTGTGTGTGTGTGTGTGGGTAACAGATGTGATTTTACACTCTCATTACCATGTGAATGAGGCCCTGGGCCCCCAGATTGGCTCGGACCAGAGAGGAAGACTTCTCATCCCCCCTACTCACCATCCTGTGGCCCCTCACCTGGCCCCCCCCACCCCCCTGGTTCATCCTGTCTGATCTCTTTAGTCCATCTGAGGTCCCTGCTTGACTCCCCCCTCCATTCCCCCCCCCCCCCCACCATACACACACATTGATCGACCTTTAAACAGCTGGTGACTGGCAGAGTTTTATGACAGCGAGAGGTCTCACTCTGTCCTTTTTTTTAAGTCAAAAAGAAGGACACAGGAAAGGAAAGTGGTCATCCTGTTATCACACATAATAACCAGAGCAGTCAAACTCTCCCTTGTTGCTTTTGAGGAGCCCTGTAGCCGGTGAGAAATTGTTGTTTTAGCTCTCAGGTGCTGTTTTTCTGAGATAAACGTGGCCATGGCCCCGTTGCCGTGGACAGGAATGCAAAACAACCTTGGCCAGATCAAACCGGTTGTTTGTGCTGCTCCACAGTGTTGGTGTCTGAGGAAAAAGGTGAAAGAGTCTGGGATGAATGCCTGACACAGCTGCAAGGTGCTCTGCTTTCAAAAAGAACCAAGCTTTTCATCTTGCTTTGAAATATTATTGAGTTGCTCAAGAGGGAATTCAACCCCTCACCTTGTTAGTGTTGGTGCCTTGCTCAACTCACAGACCAAATGAGGACACTTTTTTAAATTCATGTCCTCAGTTCCCAGCCTGTATTCCCTTGATTGTGCAATATTAAAAGATGAACTTGAAGCAGTGATTAATTATTTTCTTTCCAAAATAGATGCATAGCGTTTGAGATGAGAAGCCTTCATTTGTTTCTTTCTTACGCCTGGATCTCATTCTCCCTCCTCCCGGTGAGGGAAATCGGCATCACAAGCCTCTGTTAGTCGGTAATTACAGCTCAGGTTCTGCTTAACTGTTATTAACAAAAAAGTACAGTAATCTGGCCTGGCAGTGCAATATGTTACCGTAGCTTTCTAATTAATCTTACAGGGAGCGTAATACATTTACAATATCAGATTGGCGCAATACTGTATATAGATTTATTAAAGCTTTTAATCAGTTCTGGCAAAATTAATTTTGCAATGATTGCTTACATTTGAATTTGCATATACTTAGTGCAAGTAATTTATTTTTATAGATTCTTTTTTATTAGAACGAGGCACGTGGGGACCGTCAGGGATGAAGAATTGCTGGGTTTTGCCTCTCTGCTGCGAGGGAAAGAGTTACCTCATAGGTGTAAGAAAAGGTGGCTGTCTATAAGTGTCATTTAACTGTCATGTAGTTCTCTTAATCATAAACAAGTGCTCTTCAGCCACACAAAAGTGTTTTAAAGGGTTTAATCGAATGTAAATCAGATTTAAGTTGTGATTGCTCTCCATTTTCTATCAAAAGTCAATCTACCCCTTCCTGTTTTACTCTCAACAACTCACAATGTCACAAGCTTACAGAGCAACACACACAGGAACACAGACGTACACTCCCACACACTCACACTTACACACACACACACACACACACTCGGGAGCAGTGTAGCACTTCCAGGGCAGATAAGAGTGATTCATAAACAGATGAACCCAAAGCAGATGTGTTATCGCGGTGGCGCTGCGCACAAAGTACTGCAAGGCCACACCGGCTCTCATGGGGCCATCACACACACACACACACACACACACACACGAAGCCAGGGTTCAATATTAAACAGTCAGAGCTGATAACAGAAGGCTGTGACTATCAATTTGGCACCCCTTCCTCGCTCCACCTCGAAATCTAACCTGATACGAGGCCATGTCAGCAGATTCCACCACCTGAGTGTGTGTATGTGTGTGTGTGTGAACACGCTGTGTGTCTGTTAGTGCGTGTGTGTGTTTTTAACTCGTGTGAAAGCGTGTGCTCCTATTTATAAAAATGTTCTGCATGCCGCTTGGTCATGTATGTGTGTGTGTGCACGGCTATTTTTATGAATGCATGTTGCTGCTACATGTGTGTGCGTGTGTGTTTTTGTGTGCCGGGGCGTGGACTCATGGCACGGAGCCACGGTGTCCCTTTGAGACTGGGCAGGAGGAGGAGGAGGAGGAGGAGGTGGAGGAGGAGAAAGAAAGAGGGAGAGAGACTCTGCCGTAGAGAAAGAACGATTTAGATAACAGTCTCTGCTTTTGGCACACACACACACACACACACACACACACACACTCCTTACTATCGGAAACACATTATTATTGAAGAGAGCTGACCACAGGAGAACCCTGGCAAAGCACCCTGAGATAGGCTCTTATATTTCTCTCCCTCCCCAGGGAAAAATTCATGAATTAAATCTTTCTATTAAAGGTAACCCTTCCCTCCTCCCACAAGAATACACACAGAGAAATGTGAGCGCTGTAACCAGTGACTGTTTCCATAACAAATCAGATTATTTCTAAGGCTAATTGAAACATTATAGAGTTTTTAAAGAGTCGGGACATATTAAAAAATGCAGTATTCAGTCAATATTTTACCTTTTTGATCAAAAAACTACTTCAAATCGAATTATTTCTGTGTCCATGAACTGATGGATTAATTGTTAAATTATGACACACAAATGTAAATGAGTGTATATTTGAAAAACATGAAGAATATTGAATTTATTATTGAATTTAAAGAAATAGGAAATCAATTTAAAATAAATGTGTTTTTCTCGTTACTCATTTGGGAATGTATTTATTCAAGCATTTCTCTTCATAGTAATATATGCATGTTTATGGCGTTCAGTATTCAGTTGCAAACACACAAGTAAACATGTCCCTTTATTATGGTGAGACAGATTCGACACATCTGCTTTGTTAGCTGTGTTTTCTGTTCCATAAGAACGTGCAGGTGCTCCACTGCTGCCTCTCCTTCTCTACAACTTACATTTAGACATCGGCGCACACACAAAGCCTCGCAAATTTCAAATTGTTTAAAGTACTCGCTGCGTTCATTCAGCTCGGAGCATAAAAAGAGTCTTTATAGTGGAGGGAAAATTAGCGATGTTCTCTCTTATGTGTGTGTGAAGCCTGCGACGACTCCCAAACTGGAAGCAGTTCACCCGGCAAACGTTTTCTTTTGCTCCTCTGTGTGTGTGTGTATTTGGTTAGTTACAGTAATTACGGCCCAATAACTGACAGCCAAAACCAGGCGGGAGAAAGTAGAAGGGGGCTGTTTTTCCTCAGCCGCGCGCAGCCTTGCTACCGAACATCTGCTGAGAGATTTGCATATTAATTAACCCATATTAACTCTAATTATTCTGGGAAATTATCAAATAAATTAAATTTTCTAATTTTAACCGTTTCCCCCCCCCTCTTTCCGTTGCTTGACGTGTGTCAGGCTAGCAAAGGCAGGCTCACCTGAGTCGGAATAAAAAAGATATACTCTCTAAACCTCCCTCACACACACAGTTTCTCCCCCCTTCCTCCCCTTCCCCACCAACACTTCCCTCCTCTGTTCTTCTTCTCTGAAATCCTCCCTCCCACTCTCCTGGCCTGGGAGTCCTGAGGGCAGCCAGGGGAAGCTTTTGTGTGTCTTTTTTCTTCTTCTTCTTCTTCTTCTTCTTCTTCTTCTTCTTCTTCTTCTTCTTCTTCTTCTTCTTCTTCTTTGGCTTGTGTGACGACGAGGAGGAGGAGGAGGGGGGGGGGGAGGTTTACTTCGAACATTTGTTGGAGGCAGGAACATGTGTGAACTGAGGGGGGAGGGGGGGGCACAGATGGTTGAATCCGTGCAGGACCCGGCAAAGGTGGGACCTCTGAGCTGTTGAGCAAACCTCGAAGCTTTTCTCTGCCCCACCCCACCACATACCCCACCCCAATGCCTGTTGCTCCGGCCTCCCCGGCAAAATAAATGGGACTTTAATTGAATTAGAGTCAGTGGGTGCTGCGAGGGTCTCCGAGTTGACGGATGAGTGGTGACGTGTGCAAAGTTTCCCCATCAACACAAACACATAAGAAGTAGTTTAGGTGTGTTATTGGTGATTTAAAGGGGAACACATCCTATTATGTAAAGGTCTAATGTGTAAGGCTTTAATGGTCAGTAAGTCATAGAAAATGGCAGGTGCTATCATTTGCTGTATTTGGTTGTAAATCTTGAATTATCTGGCGGTCGAACAGACTGTTGATTTTCTTATTCAGTGTGGTAAAGTTTGAGAGGTTGACTGTTAAATACACAAAAGTCCTAATTTTATTTTTGACAGTTCAAAAGAACGACTCATATCAGTCAAACTCACTCACTTCACTTTCAGCGACACCCCCCTCCCCCTCTCTAATGCTGCCCAGACAGACACACACACACACACACACACACACACACACCCAGGTTGCGTTTACACTTCACTGAGTTTTCACCATTCATCGTCTCTCCCAAGTCGCCCCCAGCCCCCCCCCCCCCTCCCTCCCTGCCCTCACCCCTCACTCTCTCTCTGTCTCTTTTCAGGGCTTTTGTTTGCCCTCTGCCACCGTCCTTTCACCGACTTGGCCCTGATTTGGCCCTTGTGCTCGATCACACCATTATACTGAGACAAGATAGCACAAAATATCCAAACATGTCTGCCATTCTTTTGTCTGGCTCCTAGACAGCACCAGTGGGCCCTGTTTAACGGACATAATACCTGGGGAACATTTCAAATATAAGACATATTATATCAATGTTTGCAAGTTGAACAGTTATTTAAGGCAAGGAAACCTTTAGCAGAATATTAATTCAGTATCTTAAGCTGTCAAATTGTATTAGCTCAATCTAAATATTATTTTGTATTGTCAAAAAATATTCTTGAATTATATATAATGTGTCTCATTTTCTATTTACTGACACACTGTATAACCTTTGCATTCGTTTGGATATCAGTTTTTTATATTGTGGTGCTTATTAAGAGGGAAATACAAGAATATATCAAGAAATAAGACAGGAATTTAATAAAAACTAAAAGACCCAAACAACTCTTGAGAGAAGGAGTATTTAATATACCATTTAAGTAAGTTAACAAGTCTTCCTGCGAGGTTTCCATCCGACATGAGTAGGACTTACGGAGAAGTGTTTAAACTGTTGCAGACTGGAGCAATGGCAGACAAAAGGTCACGATGAGAATCCACTACCGCCGGCCATAGCCACAAGGCAGCGACCTCGCTTCCACCGTAATGCCCTCCCACACACACACACACATACACACACACACACACACACACACACACCTGACTAACACTCCTGCTCCTCCATCTCCCTCGCAGCCATCCAGGTGATCCGCTTGGCTCACATTCATGAGACAGGGAGCGAGCGTGAGCAGTTATCGTCCAATAGGGAGAATGTCCTGGCTCATTATCGGCGTAGGAGGCCGAGCGTGTCACCTGGAGCTAAGCCCTGACACTCGACTAAAAAAAAAAGTCAGCCGGGGTTAGTGTGAGAGCGCGAACGTGGGTGTTATTCATCCTCCCTGCAGCCATCACCTCCACCGCTGGCCTGCCGAACAGAAACAGCTCTGTTTCTCCCTGGCTCTGCGGCAGGAAGGGCTTTCACCGCAAAGTCCTCCGGGTGATGGCTCTGGCATAGTTTAATAAATGCGATAATACCTGTTAGCATTGTCAAACGGTTTTTCCTCGGCACAGTGCAGGTCTGACGCCTCTGAACCTAGCTTCCGGGGAAGATTTCAATGCTAAAATAAGTTTTAAATTGGAGATAAGTTTCCCTTTTTCTTGAATTTGCATCCATCTTAGTATGAATTTTAATGATGTTGCATTACTGACGGTCAATTCAAGAAGCGAAACCATCACCACCTTGAAGACTTACTGTAAACACAAGCTCATCTTTGACTTTTCTTGATGTCACTACCTCAGCTTGAAAGAGATTCCGTGCATGCTTACCATACATACAAGGTTTTTCAAACAGATGGGTCAACATCAAAGGTACAAGTTGGTGGCTGTGTATTCCTCCGAGTGAGTGTGTTTGGTGTCTTTGAATGCAGCATGTGGTCAGACAACTGCTGTCAAACGCGCACAGGGAGTGAGTTATCTCTGGGTTTTGCAGCAGTCGATTATGAGTCCAATATTAAAGGCGTTTTTGATCACTGGAGCCATTTGTCGGCTGTCAAACCTGACGCTTTGTAAATACAATCATTTTAGATTTGGAGTTTGTTTCCCCGACACTAAATTAATTCCACCGGCTCCTCAGTATGTGCAGAATACGACTGCCAGAGAAGAAGCTGTGCCATTGTTTTTTTTATTTATCTTCATCAAAGAAATGATGAGATTTTAATAAGACTTTCTCCCACTCTGTGCTCCTCTCTCAGGCTGTCACTGCTGATGCTTCCAACCATCTTGATCAATATACAATATTCCTCTGCGCTCTGTACTCTTCCCTGAGTGACAGAATAATGCCAGGCCTGTGAAAGGGTTATGTCAGATAGTTTAAAACCCGATATTAAACAAGAGTTGCGCTGTGTCAATTTAATTATCAGCACGACAAGTCAAACAGTCTCCTTTTATTTAGCCAAAACGCAGGTAGCACGATTTTTGTAAAACACCAATTGCTTTTGTTAGCATGACACTTAAGGTAAGAAAAAGGAGAGAAGTAAACACTATCTTTTCTTTGTCTCAGCAACACAAAAGACTGATTAAGAGCGAGGTTCGGGGGAGGGGGGCGAAATAACTGCCTGTGAAATATTAGTAGGTTAGAATTACTTTGTTGCGTGACACAATACCAATAGATGCTTCGTGCTCGCAGAGGGAGAGGCTCTTGTCAACGGTGGCACCTAAACAATGGCGGCTTTCTTGACGTTAATACTACACGTTTGACTTGACGAGCACCCCACTGTCATTTTGCCTTCTTGGAGGTATATGTTGAATGCGGAGGAGACAGCTGACGTTCGGAGAAGATTGCTTCTACTGTAGCTTTTCGGAGACAGTTCAAACGCCCCCCCCGTGCTTAAATGTGTTTAAGAAACTTCAGAAACAAGACGTCACATGAAACAGCAGGAGATAGAAAAATGTGTTAAAACTTATCCAGGATTTTTCCGGAAAGTTTGTTGTGCAGATTTGGACAATGCATTCCCTCATTCCCTATGCGGGAGTGTTGAAGTCAGAACGGTGTGCGTTGCCGCGGTGGATGTGTTGCTAAACAAAAAGAAGCTCCCTCGCTCCTTTTATTGGGGAAGAATGGGCCCTTTAAAACCTGTCCAGCCTTAGATAATTTCATTCAGCCGGCCCCTGCTCGCCGTCATTGAATCTGCATCCAGAGATCAGGTTCACAGCAACGGGTTGATAGCTTCCCAAGCCTCTTGGCCTTTTGTTCTACCCGCCCCCTCCTTCTCTGGAGTCTGGGGGGGGGGGGGGGGGGGGACGACACAGAGCTGATGGGACATTGCTGAGAAAAGGTTCAAAACCTCAGGGGTGAAGGGTCACAACTTCCAAAATGATAATCTTGTTGTTTTGAGAGGACGTCAAGATGAGAATTTCCCCGATTTGACAAAGTGTTTTGATTGTTGAAGTTAAACAGGTAAAGGCTTCGAAATAAATATATAATATTTCATATAAAGGCTTAATATCAATTGTACCTAGGTAGATTTGGACCACCCAGGAATCTCTCTCCACTCGGGGTCTCCAGCCTGCGTTGCCTTTTTGTCATCTCGGAGGGGCATTACTGAGTCTGAACTTGCCTAAACCCTTGTGATCACACCTCTTGAAAAGGTTTTGTTTCTTCCGTCGATTGGTATTCGAGGCAGGTCACCACACTCCCACCCTCCTCTCCCACCCCCCTCCAGCCTGCCTGCCTGCCATCCCCTCCTCCCACCCCGCCGCCCTCCCCCCTCCCACGTTTGAAAGCCCTGTTTTCATTTTAATTTGCACCTGTTGTGCAGTTGTTCGCTGAAGGCAAGTGCGGACCAGTCGGTCCTACGGAGACGTGTTAGGAGGAGATGTGGCGAGGCTTATCTTTTGATATGTATAACGTCTTCGGAAATGCACGGACTTCATCTGCTCAGCACTCTTGAATCTGGGAGGGTTCAAGAGGCAGGGACACTTTTAGACCTCGGAAGGCAAAATATGGCACATAAAGTGTGATTAAGCCCGTCGAATACACAATGTGAGGCATATTATACACTATTTATGTACACGCTAAAACATTCTCCAAGCTATTAGATATAAATGTGTTGATTTTTCATCAAAGACTTATGAGCTCGCCCCAGCTTTTCTTTATTACTCAGGAGCATAAATTCAACTAAAGCACATTAAAAAGCGTCACTATAGTGGCTCAAAGTCTGGGTCCTCCCATGATTGGCTCATACCGCAGAACATTCTTGCACAAGCTGCCAATGAGGTGTGTCCCCATGTAATGCCATGTTTCTGGCTCGCCCTCGCGCTCCATCTGCGCCCCTCCAATAAGTTCTGACGGCCCTTTCTGCCACAATTTACTCCGTGGCGACGAACCTGCCGACGTCGGTGACAAGTTTGCACCCGAAGCCACCTTTGATTGAGTTCACAGCCCCTTATTTACAGGCCAGCTATTTTAGGAAAAACAAGCATATGTGTGTGGAACCGGGCGGGCCCTGGAGTGTGTGTAAGGGTGTGTGTGTGTCAGAGTATCTCCTTGAATGTGCGCCCTCAAGGCCCTGTCATATTTTCTTATGTTAGGAAACACGGTTCAGTGGCAATGCAAATGTGATGAATAATCGACTATAAGTTGAGCCTTTCGTATGCATACCGACTACATTTGTTATGTTGTACGAGGTATGCCGAGCATGTGAAACGTGACGGGTATGTTTGGGAGCAGAGCCGTCCTGAAAGGTGCAGCTCGTTGGCATCCCAGGCATGTTAGCAGGACTGAAAATTAGTGGCTATTTTGGCTCGCATCTCCTCGACAGCTGTCTGCCCACCGCTGCGGTTCAGTCACAGATTCCAGTCGCGGATGCTGTAATTGGGGTGTAACCCAAAAAGAAAAGAAAAAAACCGCCTACGCCTTGGACCGAGCAGTGATGTGGGGTGACCTTTTTAAATCTGGGAATAAACCTCAATTTCAAAAAACAAGTTGAAATCAGATTCCTCTGTCATTTATGTTAAAGTCGATACGCCTACATTACTCATCAGAAATGTTTCTCTTGATCATAAGGAGGATTTCTCTCCTGTACTGACCTTTCTTCCTTCCTCTTTGTGTTTCAGCTCTGAACTACGAGAATGTGGTTGAGACCGGCTCAGAGACGGAGGAGGAAGACAAGCTGCTGGTGTCCGAGGAAGACCCCCTGATCAACGGTACAGGCAGCCCGGCCAGCCTCACCAACCCGGAGAATTCCCCGCGGGCCGAGAGCCACGGCTTGCTCTCCAAAGAGGAGGAAGACGACGAGATGCGGGACAGCGGCGTCGAGCACATTTGGCCCGACAACGACATGCTGAGCGCCTCCGTCGACGGTACTGGTGAGTGTCCAGATGTTGCTGATAGGGAATTCATCTCATTGGTGGAGAGGAACCTCAGTGGGAGGAGTTATAAAAGAATCCAAGAATTTCCAAACAATGGGTTGGATGAAGGGCAAACTGAGGATTTCTAACTATTTTTAATGTCGGTTTTGACTTGAAGAGTTGTGGATGTGCTCTTATCCAGTCAGATTGAGAACATATCTTACTTTGTATTCATCTGCTATCTGAGAATCATGACTTCCATTCCTAGAAAGCATTAAGCTGGATATTTTTGTTTTATTTGGTCCAGGAAATTGGATATTGTAATGATATTTTTGTACTTTGTATGGGGCGAATGTCATGTTAGGTTGAGATGTCAAAATATTAAATAACCTAATAATTGCCTTTTAAAGATACAGAAAAACGTCCTTTTTCGATACAGATTCAGCTAAAGTAATACATTAAGAAACTAGCTTTTGTTCTCTCGTCTACCAGATGTGTGGGTGCAGGTGAGCTGTCAATCACACCACCCCACTAAGCTGACTCTCTGATACTTTATAGCGAATGTGTGCACATCCTGCCACTCGTGGTGTCGCCTTACACCGTAAACCCCACCCATCTGGTGCCCGGGTAGACTAAAACAAACCCCACGGAGCGGTGTGCAAACACGGCTTGAGCCAGGTCTGAGCCCCCGAACGATGCTCCTTCAGCAGACACACACGATAAACATTTTTCTTCATGAGCGGCGGAGACCATTTGGTTCACGCTTATAGAAAAGCCAAACAACGAAAAATATTTACAGTAATGTATAACCTCGCAAAAGGAAAGGAGAAGCAGCAGGAGTGTGCTTTTGATTCAATGTTGCAGATTCTGCAGAAGGCATGTGAGGCTACTTTTACTCAGGGTTTATTGTATTTCAACCTCCAATAGTGACTGATGCAGTGTAACCCCCCCCCCCCCCGACTCACAAGCTGCTTAATCCCAGGCAGGTGATACCTTTTCCAAACTTGACTGACTTATCGTCTTTTGTGGAGCAGCTCAGATTGCAGGGGCCCCAGTCACGGATGCTTGAAAGATAAATACTTTTAATTAGGGGGCAGGGTATAATCATTAAAGGAAGCCAGACTGCTGCGAAAAGTCATTAACAATCTTAAATGAAATTTTTATTTTTATGATAGCCATTTACATGTATAATAAGAGTCAATGATTCTTGGAAGCATGTGACAGGAACAGAGTATGGCGAGAAGTCATGTAAGACAGCCAATTTAAATGAGCCGGGCTCCGCTATTCATTTCTGCTAATGAACTAGCTGTGCACGCTGCCGAAAAGAAACCGAGGAACATTTCAGCAGTCTTACATTTTAATATGGGGGAAAATTGCACATTTATTAGGGATGAAAAAAAAAAATGGGTATCAACATTTGCCTCTCCTAAATAACAGTTCCTTAAGGGAGGGAGGAAGAAAAGACAGTTTGGTAAATAAATCAAGATAAAGGATAAACAAGCTGTCGTTGCATACGGTAATTGTTTATTTGATAAAGACCCGCGGTGCCATAATGTCTGTAATTCAACTATGTTGCAATTCCCAGATAATATGCTTCTCCTGTGATAAATTGTCTGACATATTTCAGAGAGCAAGTCAAGTTCATTAGAGCGTTTGGGAGTCTCTTTCCCAATCTTGCGGGTGCTGTGTTTCCCAGCCTGTTTTTTCTGCTTCCTCGGTGCCTAAGTGTCTACAGTGATACCTCAGCACATAACTTAGGCCTGAGATAAGTTAGCACCCCCCCTCCTTCCTCCTCGGACTGATTTGGTCGTCACTCCCCTATAATTTTTTTTTACGCAGGTCTTGTAAGCGATAGTAATGTCTTCATGAGTAAAAGTGAGGACATATGTCGCCCGGAAACAAAACAGACACTCTTTATTCCATGGGTTGTAAATTGTGTCTTTAGCAACACGGCTTAGAGGATTTGCTGAAATGTAGTAAAGAACATTTATCGCCGAGCCTCTTCTGATTTCAGGGCACAATCAGAGTCTTGTGTCTGTCCTTGACATTCCTTCATCCCACATTGAGGCTGGACGCGATGTGCTGGAAAGCATGACATCATTATCACTGACAGACAGTTTCAAATAAATCACCTGCGTTCTCCCTTTGCCCTTTTTTAAGTCTCTGTAGGACGTCTTAACATTGCAGCAAGAAATCCCTCTTTATCTAAAAAGACTCTTCCTAATGACATTTCTCGCCAAATGTGTCCTTCTGCTTTCGTTAAAACAGTGCTTCTTGTTTTCATCAAGTTTTGTGATTATTAATTTGCCATTTAAACACCTATTTCATCCCCACATTTGACAATAAGTGCAGTGTTTCAGATGCTTTCCTACCCTGCCAATAATAATAAAACACTATTCGTTGGCTCTAAATTGCTGGAACGATAGTGTAAAAATATCCGAGATGCCGTCGTCTTCCTCAAACCTGTTTTCATCAAAGCTTGTCTGTTTCTGAAGCTATTGTGTGCACACTGGGCAGGATCAGGATGAATCAAGGCTAAACGCACAAAGGCAGGACTTTAAAGCGCCTGCGGTGAGCGGCCATAAAAATAGGAATGTTTTCAAAATAAACAGCATCAGAGCCGCTATGAAAATAGGTGGAATACGTCTGGCCAAGGTATTCTGGACTCCTCCTGAGTCTCAAAACCTCAACATCGCTCTTCTAGGAGGTGTGTAACTTACTGCCTCACGTCCTCTGTGATTTACTACTGACAAAACACACTTTTCCAGCATTTAGTGGACACTTTTCTTCCAAAATGCTTTCCACTACCCAAAATAGGTGCATATTTGTGGCAAAAATGACTCCAGGAGAAATCTAATCCCTCTTTTTTTCCTTGTCTTTGACATTGGTCAACAGTAGAAAGACCCAGTAGCCTATAATGACACTTTGTCCCAGTTGAATGTAGCTTAAAGCTGGCATGGATTGCATGTATGTGTGCCAGAGGCCATAGAAGTGAGGTGTACGTGGTATTAGCCTACCTCCTACTGGAAGCAGCCGTCCTCCCTTTAGAACACAGATAACAAAAGTTGTCCAAGGTAAATAGGGGAGAGTGGAGGGCCAGTAAATCCCACTGGTCATCCCCTTGCGTCAGACCAAAAGTATGCAGCCAAATGTGATTACCCAGAGCAAACACGGTGCCTACGAGGACACACAGTGAGGGAGTTTTCACTGTTCAGGGTTTCAAACGTGCTGATATCTGGGTATATTTTTAATCTGTGGTGCAAATGTTTTGTTTTGTCATACTTGAATTTATGTTGTTCGAAAACCCATTCATTTTCTCATACTTCGACTGCGGTTTGGAAGCTGTTTGGCAGACGTGCAATCAAAATGTAAAGTTAAAAAACCTTCGCAAGGGGAAAGTTAAACTAGGACATACCCCTACAGAACAGTCTGTCATTAGTCTGTGAAGCCATTGACAGGGGTATTTATCATTTCACCGCAAAAGCCACATCTTTAATTTCAAGAAGAGCCTTAGAAAGCATTCCACGACTTCCCCATTGTCTTCAAGAAAAATAAAGAAATGTTTTGGTTTCTGGCTTTTGTGTCACAGGATAACATTATTATAAACAATACACCCACCACCTTTCCTGTAACATCTCAGCCAGGTTTCTGTAACATGTGCGTTTAATAGCTCAGGGAGAGGCAGCAACATCAGATCCTGCTGTGGACTTTAAAAAAAATCTTCACAATGCAACACTTGTAGCATCCTTGCCTGAGCAGCAGAGCAAGAACAGATGTAAGGCGCACTATGCAGGTTTTTTTTTTTCAAAGCCTGCGTTTTCCCGGAAGCACCTTAATTTCATTTTTACCGTCGAGGCAGGAAGGAGGGACCGAGGACTTCTTAAGCTGATTGTCCGGTCGCTGTCCTCCTGTCGACCGTGGTGGGATGTCAGAAGGGGGTTTGTTTACGAGCCTGTCAATCCACCGTTTATTTACTGTCACCTCACCTGTGCCAGGGCAACGTCTGCACACCATTATCCTGATTGGCAGTAAGAACCTGTCCTGTTCAAACCAATGCTTCTGCACCGTTAGTTATTCATAGCCAGGCTTTCTGTTGAGTCCAAAATCTCAAAGTGAAACTGCTCATATATACCGAGCAAGTATTGATAGTTAATTTAAAATATGTAACCCCTAACCCTAACCCTAGATTCCCATATTATTGACCTTCAGTCTAACATACTTAACCAGTTCATTCTTCCTCTCCACCCACCTGAGGTTTACCCTAACCAATGAGGTTATTTCTGCCCTTGAGAAAAGTTTGTGTAACCAAAACTCTTAATTTGTGGTTAAGCGTTGTGTTCTTTTGAGTTGGTAGCGAGGCCTTAACTCTCTGCCAGGGGGTTGTGGCAAATCAAAAGAATGTGTGCTCTCACAATGCTCCCAACAAGCAGCTTTGGAGAGAAACATCCACCAAATGACATATGATAAAACGAGCGTGATGCTGCATGCGGAGGATTGCCGCGGCGACACAGCCAGGGAGTAATAAGCTCCGCCTGCGTGTTGGCTGGAGCTCTATGATTGCTCAGGTGGATGTGCTCCGTGTTGTGTTTAATGGCTCTGTTTGGTGATTGAAGCTTTCTTCACCTCCCCCACCGCTTGTCGTCATGTTAAAAGGTAAATAAGTCACTGTCTGGCTCCGATGATAGCATTCATTAAGCATGCCGAACAAAGCCTCGGATGCACAGCGGTGCCTTCATTGCTTTCTCCATACCTTCTTCTTAAAGGCCTCATTGTCAGTGTGTGTTGGTTTGCATGGTGCACAGAGGTACTCACCCCTCCTCTCCTCACACCCTCTTTTTCTCTCTGTTTTCTGTGTAGATGAAATAAAAGATGACTTTGACACCCTGGGGCCTGATGCCACTATGCAGGCTGTTGGAAACGGTACAGGTGAGATGAATGAATATTTTAAATGTGTTTTAGTTTGTGTGCCTGCACCACGATTTAAAACAGTCTGTCTCTATGTGTCTGGCTTAAAATAAAGCTACAACACAATATAATATTTAAATACTTTCACGTTATTGAAGGGTCAATCACACCCTCTACTTACTCGAGCTGTTTTTAGCCTTCCTGCTGAGTGTGTGTCCCGGTGCCGTCTCCTGGTGGAACCGAACCCTACCTGCCATTTTTCATTAAGCCACCAAAGCTGATTCGCAGCCACACACCCCTCCCTTCCATGATATCATCCTGGCCACCCTGACAATTGGCCCGGGACGCTGTTATGGTAAACCAAAACGCACCCCACAGAACGCCACGCGGGCCTGCATCAAAACCCTCCCTTCAGCTTTAATTACGATTACTTTTCTGCAAGTCGTGATGTTTTTTCTTCTTTCTTTCTCTGTGCTGAAAGTCCGAGCACAGAGACTGTTTTCCATTTTCAATGCTTAAAGGAGTTTTGGAAACAATACTGTGGCACTGCTGTGGAAGCTCCCCGCCACTAAATCACATGTGATTTTGTTTAAAGACATGAGCAGTTTGATCACGTCCCGGTGCCAAAGCGCACTTTGATCCAGGTGATTTCCTTCCTCACTGGAAGAACCCGTGGTTGTTTCTCCCTAAAGAAACGTTTTACAGTTAGACTTTTAGACTCAAAACAACAGCTACAATTAGCAAAGCATTGTTCAGAAACCACAA
Organism: Harpagifer antarcticus; assembly: GCA_902827135.1. NCBI lineage: Eukaryota > Metazoa > Chordata > Actinopteri > Perciformes > Harpagiferidae > Harpagifer > Harpagifer antarcticus. Next base: position 1,908,020 of record CADEHL010001012.1, read on the forward strand.
AGAGCCATCTAATGAGAACGCCGCATATTATGCTATTACAGTCATCAAACGCGATCCATTGGCACCAATGACATTTCGCCACTTTTGACAACCAAATATCCACTACCTTGACCTTTCGCAAATTGGACCGCAAACTCATCACTGCATAACAAATGGCTCTTTACACCTCACCTTGGCTCTCTAGTCTAAAAGCTAATTAACATGAACTCTGATGAGACGTGACTCCCTTTTTGGTTCAATATCGCCGCACAGCCTCCACAATTTTCCTCAGGTTGTAAACAGCGAGAGTGTGTTTCTTGAAAGTCGGCCATCCCCTTGACTAATGAAGGCTGCTGATTTCTTTTAGCTCCGGTTTGTTTTTTCGGAGGCAGCTATCTTCACAATGCAGCTTAAGAGTTTCCCCGAAGAGAAGGGACTGGGAAATAATTTGAGAAGACGCATTGTGTGGCCTCAGCACTTTGGCTGGCTTAAGATACATTCTGCTCAGCTATGGCAAAGCATCCCTCTCTTTCTTTCTGCACTGGTTTGTGGTTTGGCCCCGGTAATCTGTTCAACACAGAATCAACAAAAGCCACAGTCTCTTGATTGACCTTATATGTGAAAGTCGATACAAAGAAACGTGGCTCTGTTGCTGATTAAGCCAGGCCTGTGTATACTGTATACATGTCTGTGAGTGTGTTTCCTTTTTTATTTTTCAACTCTAAATCTGATTTTATGTCATGAGTAAATTGGGTCAGTGAAGTTCTTTTTACACGTCGCTCCTCAGCAGCTCATGGTAGCGCGTTTATCTCCGACTTTTGGCCGGATTAAGTTACAATTCTTATTTTAGCCGGCATGGCGTGACAAGCAAACCCCATAATTTAGATGTATTCTCCCCAAAGCACGGCTGTAATGTTTTAGGGTGGCTGTCCTCATCGCATTTCCACCAAGATGTTCCTAATATCCTCCTGTAAGACATTTCTCTGGGGAAGAAATTAATCCAATTTATTCCTCCCCCTCTCCCTCTCCCTCCATCAGGCCTCCTCCTTCACTGACTCTCTTCTTCTTTCTCTCTTCCTCCCCTTCAGTCAAGAGCGTCAATTGCACTTCAGAGTTCGAGGACTTCTTCGCCAAGCGGAAGCTTGACGACGGCGACAGTCACGTGGTGAGCATCGCAGAGTACCTGCAGAGGGGCGACACCGCCATCATCTACCCAGAAGCCCCAGAGGAGCTGTCCCGCCTGGGCACGCCAGAGGCCACCGGTCCAGAGGAGAACGGTAAGAACCAGGGCCGTGGAGATGGGGGGGTGGGGGGGTCGAAAGATAAGTCAGATAAAGAAAAGAGCAGATCAGGTGTGACTTACACAGAAATGCGTATTAGCTAACATTAGCCACCATAAGCTACCGTTCATACATTCCAAATTGGGATATTTAAAGTACATCTTATATTAATCAATTACATAAAACTGATACTGTTATCCAAAGTGCAATTAACCAAAAATAAACACATTTCAAAAAAGCAAGAGTCCCATAAGTATGTTAGCTTTCAACAAACCAAACATTTTAGCATTAGCCTCATGCTAACCTACGAGATAAAAAAAGTTGTATTCCCTTAAAAGAAGCTGGGTTTATATCAAATATGGCCTCCTCTTGTAGCTTGACTGCTGCAGTAGGAGAACATGCTTGCTCAGCTAGCCCCCCCCCCCCCCTCCCTTGTACCAGCAGAGGTTAAAAAAAAAAAGAGAAAGAAAGCAGTGTGGGCGAGCTCTTCGCGCTGACACAACCGGGCAGCTGTTGGTCCCACAGATTCACCGGATGCCTCGGTGTTTACCTACAGTCTCGAGCAACAGCTGGGCAGGGGGCTTGAAATCAGATAGCGCACCTCAGAAGATCCCCGGAGTGGGGGTGGGGGAGAGGGAGTGGGATCTGGAGTGGGTTCATGAGTCATGCTGCAGACATGATAAGTGTCAGAGGGAATGGCATTAAAAAAAAGTGAGGGCTGTTTAGGAAGGGATGGGGAATTATCTGTGTGTGCGTCCTTACAGTATCATGTGTTTGTAACTATGTGGAGGAAAGTAGAAGTGTGTGAGTGTGTGTGTGCGAGGAGTCGGCAGGAGGTCGTAGTGCAGCGGATGCCAGCCTGACACTGCTGCTCTCATGTGGAGCAGATTGCACAGATAACTCCCATTCCTCTCTGGGCAGCCCGCCCGTTAGCTGCCATTGATTCGCTGACCTTTTGGCCCGCTTTCTCTTCCCCTTCCTCCTCCTTCTCCTCCTCCTCCTCCCCCCCCCTATCCTCCCCGCTGTCTCCCGTGCAGACCTGCCACCTGGAACGCCAGATGCCTTCGCCCAACTGTTGACCTGCCCCTACTGCGACCGGGGCTACAAGCGCTTGACTTCGCTGAAGGAGCACATCAAGTATCGCCATGAGAAGAACGAGGAGAACTTCGCCTGCCCCCTGTGCAACTACACCTTCGCCTACCGCACCCAGCTGGAGCGGCACATGGCCACACACAAGCCCGAACGCGATCAGGTTAGGGCATCTTCGTTTTTGAGTCACTTGTTAGTGTCCATCCTCCTCCTCTCGCTGGCCCTCATGTGGCTGGCCCTCATGTACTCAAGTACTTTACTACTTGTACTTACAAACTTTACACTTGAACTCTACCATTTAGTTACTTTGCAGACGTAGGTTATTAGTAGAAAGCAATAATATTACGTTTAAATAACACTAAATATTTGAATTAAACTTAATATTATTGCTTTCTACTAACCTAATACAGTTATGTGAAATCTATTGGGATAATACATTACAATTAAAGGCAATGTTCCGTTTCCAGTGTTATAATTAATATAAATCGACACACATTAAATTATATTATTATAGGTTAAGCTACCCAGTAGTTCGATCAAATACATTCAAATAAATCCACCTTTACAAGGTTACACAGTGAAGTCTTTAACTCAATAAAGCGCCGATCATTTTAATAAAATAATATTTTGAATATATGGCGCCTAAAATGTTGCCATTTTGCATAACTCATACTTTTGCTCTTAATGGTAATACTTTTACTTGAGTACATTTCTGAATGCAGGACTAACTTGTGACTGAGTATTTGTACACTGCAGTATTGCTACTTTTACTCGAGTACATAAGCCGAGTACTTCGTCCACCTCTGCTAATGCGCTCTGATTCCTCGGAGAAGAGAGATCATTTTTCTGATTGGCAATCATTATTAATTTTTCATGGCATTTTGAAGATGCAGATCCTTTAATGGTAATAACTTTAATTGAGGCTCTAAATGGTTTTTTGATGGCCCTCCCTGATATAATTTTCCAGTCTCGTGTTCACGATCGAATGATTGTGCGAATTTCCAATTTGGAGAATTTTGATCAGCTCCTTAACTTCACTTCACTCCTGGCCTTTAATGTTCTTCTGGTGCAGCCCGCAGTCGGAGTATTCCATCAAACCCCACCCCTCCACCCACTTCTAATTTCATGCACTGCATAAACATCTGTGTATACTTGAATTTTCTCGAGCGATTTATATCCTATATGTCTGAAATATAATGTGAATCTGCTGGCAGTTAGCATGAATCACCTTAAAGTCCTGTGAGGTGAAAACACATCCAGCAGTCACGGCTGTTTAACCCGCTGTCAGCCGCCGGTTGAGGATGTGGGGCGAGATAGATTGTGGCAAAAAAAAGAAATTGCACGCTTACAGAGTTTTCGCACATTTGTGGATAATTATAACTTCTCAGCGAACAAAAATTGAGCAGTAAATTTCAAAGGAGATGGAGTCTGTACTTGTGCTCTGGAAGATGTTTTTAAGTGAGGAATTTGTTTTAAAAATGCGACAAAAATAAGACGTCAAGTTAATCTCTTAAATGTAATGGATCTACTTTTTTAGAAAGAAATATATAGTGGTGGAAGAAGTACTCAGATCTCTTACCACTAAGTCATGCTTTTAAAACCAAAATAACATATACTATAATGTACTATTATAATTAGCAATGCCTTAAAATGTTCACCAGATCAATGTGAGGTTACTTTGAATTACTGTCATTTTGAATTTGTTTGAATATTTTGTGGAAATAATCTAAATATGCAAAGTAGTTAGTAACTAAAGCTGGAAAATAAAAGTAGGGGAGTACATAGTGCAACATGTGCCTCAAATATAAATATACACTGGCATTAGGTTAAAAGCCGTTAGTAAAGTAAAAGTTACATTCCACCTTTAAAAAGCCATAGTAATGCTTATATTCAGAGCCCTAATAGCAAAATAGGTTTAAAAAAAGTAAGAATAAATAAAAAAATCACGTCTTTATCTACCTCTCATGAACTCCCCCCACTCTAAAGGCCTGGTAATGAGCAGTAGATGAACCACTGAGCCTCTCTCAGATGACTTCCTGTACGGTGACGCGGTGTTCCCTCGCAGGTCGCGGTGTTGTGCTCTGTGAAGCGAGGATGACAGGCTCAGACTGGGGCTGATCTGATCAGATGTCAGCAGCCAGCACTTTCACCTGATCTACCAGCTGGGTGTAAACGTGAGCAGATGGGCCAGCCCGCTCTCTCAATCCTCGTATTACAATGCTGCTGCTGCTCCCCTCCAGAGAGAGGGCCACGGCCAACACTGCTATTCAACAGCCACAAAGACGCTTATCTTGATTTGTAAATTAGCCGAGTTCTTTAGGTGGTAATCCTCGAGAAGGGATTGAGGTGATGTCTTATTCCTTTGGATTTTATTCTTTTCTTTTTTGGTAATTATAGATAAGCACCACTTTTCCCAGAAACCTAAATATTTCACCTCCTCTTGGTTTCATGTGAAAATGAACATTTAGCAATTAGGAGCTAACTCAGGAGGAGCGATCAGATTAACATACAGAATAATGTACTGATAGGTAAACATGTGCTCCACTGTTCTCCCTCGTATGTTTACAAGCCTTAATACTGCTCCTCCTCTTAACCAATTAGCTGAAATATGACTAATTAGAGGTTATACATATGCAAACATCCAGCCGGGTTCCCGCCCACAACAACCAGCAATGGTGGCGTTCACAGAGCATTTTGTCGGTGCCATTCACAATTAAGCCTTACAGAGCGATTGTATCTTATTAGTAGTGGTGGCGGGACTAAACTTTACCGGGCAGGGGTCCTCAGGGGGGGGAAGTGAGAGGATGGTGGAGGTGGAGGTGGGGGCGGGAGGCATCGAAGCAGCTGTTGCTGTTTGTTTATGCAACTCAGCAACATACGAGCGGTGGGGTCCCTCTCCGGCGCTTGGCGGGGCCCCCGACTCTCCCTGCTTGATCTTTGAAGGTTGGGGCTGTTTGAACAATTCCTCCCAGTCCTCCCAGTGTCCTGCGCGCCACCATCTGTCTCCCCAGGAATGTGGGGAAAGTCAGCACACACCCCGTGCATTTGTCAAGGCTGAACTGGGAGGAGGGAGTCGCTGTGTTTCTCCCCCCAGCGACTTCAGAGAATATATGTCTTTTATTTATTTATTTACTAACCGTTTAGCGTCCACTTGGAATTAATTGTTTGGCGGGTGACGAGCCAGGTTTACACCCAGCGTTCCTGTTGTCGCTCGGTATTATATTTAGATTCTTCTTTTCAGACATCAGACTCTTGTTTGAATTGCACATTTGATAGATTGCAACTGATGTTTACTTTTGAACAGAGAATCAAGGCCGGGCCTATGCGCTCTGTTCTCTATCCTAAGATTATTAAAGAGACATTCAAGGTCTTTAAAAACAACTCAATGAGACATGAGAAAGTGTTGTGAAGGAGAACAAAGTGTGGACACAGGTATGCAGAGACCTTTCAGACTGATTAGGCAAATGAATGAAAAGTAGATCAGATCGGCTCTTCTAATGAACGCTCTAAAAAGATTATTTCATTTATTCTATTTTCTGGCCTGCCAATTTCTAAAGGCATGCCTCCTTTGGCTGAGTAGCCAGGAAATTAAAAGGTATGTGATTCTCTCTGTTATCACCGCCGCTGCCTGTAGTCGGAGGTGGGAGTAGAAAGCCAAGACGCTCCCGCTGGCAACAGGCTCCGTTTGGCTTATTGCTTGTTGTCATGCCGACCGATTGTGATTATTTACTGAACTCTCACCCCCTGCGATGTTTGTGCATTTGTCTTTAAATCTCTCTGTCTCCCTTCTCTCACAGCACCAACTGCTCAACCAAGCGGCCGGGAACCGCAAGTTCAAATGCACCGAGTGCGGGAAGGCCTTCAAATACAAGCACCACCTGAAGGAGCACCTCCGCATCCACAGCGGTGAGCAACACCTTCACATTCCTTTTGGTTTATTCTATATTAATGTGCTTTCAACAAATTCTTGGGATGTCGAGCTTAACCCAACCCAACATCAGTCCCTATAACTAAAATAATAGCTTCTAATTTCACATACGTTTTATATCAGCTTTCTAACAATACTATCTTTTGTGTTTCAGGTGAAAAACCGTACGAGTGCCCCAACTGCAAGAAGCGCTTCTCCCACTCCGGCTCCTACAGTTCCCACATCAGCAGCAAGAAGTGCATCGGCCTGATCGCCGTCAACGGAAGGATGCGCGGCAACATGAAGAGCGGCTCCTCCCCCACCTCCTCCTCTTCCTCACCCACCAACACCGCCATCACCCAGCTGCGGCAGAAGCTGGAGAACGGGAAGCCGCTGGGCCTCTCCGACCACAACAACCACCTGAGCATCAAGACGGAGCCGCTGGACTTCAACGACTACAAGATGATGATGGCGTCGCACGGATTCGGCGGCCCCGTGCCCTTCATGAACGGAGGCATGGGCGGGAACAGCCCACTGGGGGTCCACCACAACTCCACCGCACAGAGCCCCCTGCAGCACCTGGGGATGGCCGCGCTTGAGTCGCAGCTGCTGTGCTACCCGGGGAGTCTGGGTAACAACCTGAGCGAGGTGCAGAAGGTGCTCCAGATCGTGGACAACACTGTGTGCCGGCAGAAGATGGACTGCAAGCCCGAGGAGCTCTCCAGGCTCAAGGCCTACATGAAGGAGCTGGGGTCCCAGGTGGAGGAGCACAAGCTGGCCCTGTCATCCTCGGGGGCTCAGGCCGGTCTTCCGCTCGTCAACCACAACGGCGCCACCAAAAGCATCATCGACTACACGTTAGAGAAGGTGAACGAAGCCAAAGCCTGCCTCCAGAGCTTGACCAATGACTCAAAGAGACAGATCAGCGACATCAAGCGGGAGAAATCCAACCACATGTTCGATGTCGGTGTGGAGGAGAAGGTGCAGGAGAACATCATATTTACACCCTTCTCTTGCCAATTCTGCAAAGAGTCCTTCCAAGGGCCAATCCCTCTGCATCAGCACGAACGCTACATGTGCAAAATGAACGAGGAGATCAGTGCCGTGCTGCCTCCCAGCGAGAATCTGATGGCTAAAAAGCCAGTGATGTACATGGAGAATAACAGCCACTTATCCTCCTCCATGATGCCGGAGAAGGGACTGGCTGTGCAGCTGAACCCCTACAGGGACCACATGTCTGTGCTGAAGGCTTACTTCGCCATGAACATGGAGCCAAACGCCGAGGAGCTGCACAAGATCTCCATGGCGGTCGGCCTTCCTCAGGAATTCGTCAAGGAGTGGTTCGAGCAGCGGAAGATGTACCAGTACGGCACTACCAGAACCCCCCCACTAGAGCACAGGCACAACATGGATATGGTCGGATCCTATAACCACAACACTCCACCAAAAGACTCTATGGCAGCTAGGTCACCTGTGTCTCTAATGAAAGACCGCATCACCTCCCCCTCCATCGCCGAGCTCCACAACAACGTGAACAACTGTGACAACACGCTGAGACATTTGAAAAACCACCAGTTCGGCGCCAAACTCGAGAAGTTGGAACTCTCCCGCAGCAACACCCCCTCCCCGCTCAACCTGTCCTCCACATCTTCCAAAAACTCCCACAGCAGCTCTTACACTCCCAACAGCTTGACTTCGGAGGACCTGCAGGCCGAGCCGCTGGACCTGTCCGTGCCCAGACTCATGAAGGAGCACAAGCACGCACTGGCGGTCAGGAGCAGAGCTAAAGTCAACAGCATCAACATGGAGCATAACAGCATGCCCTCTCCACGACAGCACTTCGAAGAGCCTTTGAACTTGGCCTATCTCAAGAAGGAATTCTCAGGCTCTATGAACAACGGGAGCCTTGAAAAAAGCACTAGCCCCATCTTCGGCATGAACCCGTTCGCTGGCAAACAGCTGTACACGTCACTTCCACCTCAGAGCGCTTTCCCACCTGCCACATTCATGCCCCCCATGCAGGCCAGCATGCCGGGTCTGAGGCACTACCCGGGCATGGATCAAATGGGCTTCCTACCACACATGGCCTACACTTATGCAGCAGGGGCAGCTACCTTTGCCGAGATGCAGCAGAGGAGAAAGTACCAGCGGAAACCAGGTTTCCAGGTAAATAAGCCACCTGTGGTTTTGTGAAAAAGCCCCCGAGGCTCACTCAGATTCCCGAAAATGATCCGAACTCATTTTCTGCACTAATTAAAAAGAGAGAGAAACGCTCACCTGAGGTAGATTGAACAGCTGCGACACGACCTCGAGGTGGGAAAAAATAAGTGAAATGCAGTTAGTGGTGTCATGGAGGAAGTGGGGCATTTAAAAAGTGTAGATGTTTACAAAGCAGAGGAGAAATATGGAGGCAAATCAGCTTAAATGGCTTTTTTGTACTAAAGTGAATACATATTCATATAATATATAATACAGAAAATAAACACATCTCTGCCGGTTCCAGCTTTTACCATTTGATTTACTTTCTGATTTATAACTAAACTTTATCTACTGAATAATTAAACGAATATTAGTTGTCCTATATGTATAAATATAGGATATATTTATTTAACGTGTAACGAAACTTCCTGAATTTGTGTATGTCATAATCATTTTTAAACATTAATATGTGTTTTAATAAATATCCTCAAAAAGCTAGTTACGCGTAAAATAAAATCCCATTTGCACAAAGTATCTAACAGCATCAGGTTCAAATTAAAAACAGGAAAGATCTCTAATTATTACGGCTCTCAGCTGAGTGGAATACATTAATGCTCCAGTCCTCTCGCAGCGCGGGCCTGAACTCAGATATTTAGTTATTAAATATGGGTGAAAGGCCTTTGTAAAAATGACAAAGGTGAGCCCCGGAGCCGTGCACTTCTCTCAAATTTCCCGTCGCAACTTTGCTGCATTTTAAAGAGAGCCTCAGCCAAAATGAGCTCCTACATGTGGATTAATAATGCACCGTCTCCATGTTCATTACCACTGAATGCTGAGGGCTGTTTAACATAGAGGGAACCATTTTGATGAAAGAAAAAAAAAGTATTAATAATGTTTCCTATTCTAAGTTATTAAATTAGATTTTAAAAATACAGCTACAGGCGTTTAGTTCAAATTGATTGCAGAGTGATAGTGGTCCCTTCTTAAAACACAGCGCTGTCCTCACATTATCACCGAGGAAGGCTTTATCCTGGCCATTAAGGTGCGCCTTCTGATTCCCATCATTATATGAGCGTGGAATTTCAAGAAAGCCTGCTCTAATGTTGTAATATTGTTCGCCATCAATTCACATTTAAGACTAATCTTCATCATAAAAGAGAATTTTAAAGGAATCTGCAGAATTAACACCGCGGCGGAAAATGAGACCACACTGAATACACCATTATGGGCTGTTTCATAATGGGGAGCGTGTCAGTTATAGATGGCTGATATTACTCAGCCCGCTGAAAGTTTTATACCAAATCAACGCTGCTATGCGCTGCTAATTAAAAATGTATGAGAACATGAAACATAGTGTGGTTGTTTGGATCACTTTGCTGCTTCATCTAGTGACAAAGCGCCACTTTCTGTGACATTAAGAAGCTTTTATTTAGATAAAGACAACATTATAAGTGCATTATTATACCTAAAGTACTTAACTTTTTGGTGTTCGCACATACATGTCGAGCAATTAGGAGATGAACACGGATATATTAGGGTTCAGTTTAGCTTCAAATGACGTTAGAAATTAGAAAATATATGTAAAACTAATCTCAAGTCTAGGGACACAACGCTAAAATGTGTACTTATACATACATTTACTATTATTATATGCTTCTACATCAAAGTAAAGAAATGTCATTCATTTATTTTACATATGAACTTTCTGCGTTTGAAGTATTTCCAGACCTTAAAAAAAAGGAATATATATACAAGAAATGTAAAATAAATATACCTTAAAACTGAACTCAAGGGAATGTTAAAGCCACTGCTCAAAAAAAAAAAAAAAAAAAAGTCATAATACCAGTATGGTTACCACAGTAACCATCTAACTTCCTACATAGACTGCGACCCTTTATTAGGCACAGCATTAATTGTATGTCCTTTGTCTCTTCTGTCTCCTCTCCTCTTTAAGGGGGACCTGCTCGACGGTACTCAAGATTACATGTCAGGGCTGGACGACATGACAGACCCCGACTCCTGTCTGTCGCGGAAGAAGATTAAGAAGACCGAAAGTGGTATGTACGCGTGTGACTTGTGCGACAAAACATTCCAGAAGAGCAGTTCCCTTCTAAGACACAAATATGAACACACAGGTATATACTGTTCTAGACCCTTATTTTAAACCCCATTTCTTTTTTTATGTTTCAACTGTTTGTGTTTTCCAAACCCTCTCACTATGACAATATTTATTTTTGTTACCCCCCCTCTTCCTCCTTCTTTCCTTCCTCTGTTTGACCCTTCAGTTGTATATGTAAACCAACACCTAACGTGCTTCTTCGTCGACAGGAATGCAAATGAATGTTAGAAGCTTTGTGTGTTCGTAACTTAAAGAAAATGTATAATAATGAATGCAGGTGGGCAGGCAAGGGAGCTATCTTCTCAAGACATTGTCCTCTTTATTTTCCAATCATATCCCGCTGTATTCACCATTTTGATATCTTAAAAGACCCACATCAATTCACCTAGATATATAAAGAAATGATCGGGCCCATTATTGGGCGATAGATCACATCAGTGGAGTGCTCAGAAGCTTCAGAGCGCTGATAGCAAGTCTTTCATTATAGTTATTATACAGAGATCCTCTTTCACTAGGTTGCATCATTTATTTCATCCGCTATCTTTAGTCGGTGCTTTATGCAGCCTTCGTGTTATCAGCTCGGACATAAAAGGGAGGGAGGGCGCCGAACTCTTTAAAAAAAAAACGGAGCGTTATCTCGCTCGCAACGCCGCGCTTTCATGTTGTTTTTAACAATATTAGAAGGCTCAGAAGTGCAGTAAGAATGGCCAGATGTGCACTCTGAAAGCCTGTTGGAGTATCAGAGGGGGGGGCAGCAGTCAATGAGAACAGGGAGACACAATTAGGAAGGTTATTTGGAGTGGCTTACAGGTAGAAACTCTAAGTGTAACAGCGGCCACATTAGAAGCCGGCGGACATTTATTCAGTTCATGTCATAAAACAATGTCACCCTGCCCTGTGGCTAGCTTGGGTTCCTACATGTCTGCACAACGTCCCGTCACCTTGTAGCCAGACGAGTTCCAAAACCTAAAGCGGGGCAAGACGTCACCATGAACTAGAATTGTGTTCCCCCCATGCCCCTCCCCCCAGCTCAGATTTGTTTACTCCGTTGTCGCAGGGCCCTAAAATAAGTAGTCGAATTTCTCCATGCTTTAACCGCAGGAGGGGAATTTCCATAATGTCGGCCCGTGAATGCGAGCGCACTTTCTCATCAATATGAATAACCAAATAGTCGTTGGATGTATCGCTCCGTGACCTCATGTTTAACTCCATGCCATCCTCTTTTGCTTTTCCTCTGACTTGTGTGTGTGTGATTTTGTTGGACAAGCGAAGCAGGCCGACTCACGTTCCCGCTCTGTTTTGTGTCTCCGCAGGAAAGAGGCCGCACCAGTGTCAGATCTGCAAGAAAGCCTTCAAACACAAACACCATCTCATCGAGCACTCCCGCCTGCACTCGGGGGAGAAGCCGTACCAGTGCGACAAGTGCGGGAAGAGGTTCTCCCACTCGGGCTCCTACTCGCAGCACATGAACCACCGCTACTCCTACTGTAAGCGGGAGGCGGAGGAGCGGGAGGCGGCGGAGAGGGAGGCCCGGGAGAAGGGCCACATGGAGCCCACGGAGCTGCTCATGAGCCGGGCGTACCTCCAGGGCATGACTCCTCAGGGTTACCCGGAGATGGCGGAGCGCGAGGCCATACTGAGGCACGACGCGGTGAACGGAGGGATCAGAGAGGGACGGAAGGAAGTGGAAGGAACGTATGCGAAGATCGGACGTAGGGACGAGTTTGAGGAGGAGGAGGAGGAGAGCAAGAGCATGGACACGGACCCGGACACGTTGAGGGACGAGGAGGAGAACGGAGAGCACTCGATGGATGATAGCTCGCTGGACGGCAAAACGGAAACCAAATCGGATCACGAGGACACGATGGAGGACGGCATGTAATCGGAGTCTCAAAAAGCTTCCCATCTTAAAGAGTTTTAAGTTCAGTATTCTTACCTGCTCGGTTTAAAAACGCCGTGTTTTAAGCCGTACGTGCACGTGCCTGAAGCTTCCGGGAAGCTTTCTTTGACAGACTCCTCGGGGGGGAAAGATGTCTGCCGAACTAGACATGGACTCAAAAGTCAATCTGAAGGAGGCGTTGAGGGAAGGGAGGCATGGGTTTGTGAAATAAGCTGCATTATGCAAACCGAACAATGAATAAATGAATACATTTCAAAAAATGTACAGTACTAAGGCCTAAAAATATGTGTGGTGCTAACCTCCTCAAATAAACCCCTGTGTTCCATAGTATTTATAGCACAACTAGTGACTTGTACAAATTGCACTCCGCTTCTATAATCATGAACAAAAATAATAAAAAGTATTGCCTATGTATATATTTATACAGTGTTGGAAAAAGAGCAGTAGTGTCTGCACTACAGTCCTTCGATATTACCTTTGTTATCACCTACCTACCTACCTACCTACGGTGTTGTCTTTAGTCTGCCATGTTTCCCGGCCACACACGTCTCCAGCCACACTATTTTAGGCCTCTCCAATCAAATGAAGGAATTGAAACAAAACGGACTGTATGAAGGAGCTTAGAGGATTTTTTTAAAAGAGGATGACGTTTTAAAGAGACCTTCGTTTTAAGGGAAAATACAGTTTACGGACAGATGGTATGGGGGGAAAAAATGAAGGACGAAGCCTTTGTAAGGTGTTTTTGATAAGAAAAAAGAAGCCTTATATGCAAACCTTTTAACCTGTGTGTTTTCTGCAAGTGCCACCCTCGTATTGTGTAAAAGGAAGGTTCATTTTCTTCACCAGCTTCAGTATTATGAAATGGTTCACCGTTGTTCTTTGATGCATCCGTGTCAGTATTAAGACTTATAGGCAGCAGTTCCTTAGTTTACATTATGTTGTGCAATGTTTTTTTTCTTTAACTTTGTCAGTATTACACCAAACAAATTTTTTTTTAAACAACAAATTGCATTCATTTTATTTGTAGGTTGAAAAAAAAACATTATTTATGTGGCCCATTTTATATTTCCTAATTTTATTTATTTCATACTGTTGTGTACAGTACTATAGTTCTTCAATATATAGATATATTTTAGTAAAAAGGAACATGGTGTCGATCATAGGGGCAAATTTTACGTAAAGAGAGCATTTATTGTGTTTTGAAACATTGTGAAATGCGAAGTTTAATCTTATTTTATTTTATTTCCTTTTTATTTTCCAGTTACTGGAAAATTCCAAATTTGGGAACTTTTATACAATTGTGAAAACACTGTATTTTCGACTGAAAAATTCCACTTTCTTCATCTTTGTTTCTTTTTTTAAGCTAAAAAAAATGAAGAGGGACTGTTAAATACTATGTATGATATCATGACTGAAGAAGAATCTTTCCTGAAATGTCTTTGTAAAAGTATTATTGAATTCTTAATTTGTAATTTCTCTTGAAAATGACCCTGCTCGAATAAAAGTAGCCAAATTACAGAGTACCAAACCTCAGAGCTTCATGTTTATTCACAGAGAACCATCAGCGGCGTCTCCATCACTTCACATTCTGCAGAAGCAAATCTCTGCCTCCTCAGATCCACTCATTATTATGTTAACTACATACAGTTTCAATTCACATTTTCAAACTGATCAAAGTGAATTGACCCGGACCCGCTGCTTATCACGCCTCATTGAGGTAAACGTTTCCACCTGTGTTTGTTCTACACTCACTCACACCACGATGAATAACAATTACTGACCGAATAAGACTCCAAACATTCTATATATGTATTAATGTCAACAATCAGAATCCCACATACTGACTTCAGCACCAAATGTGTGTGAGTCCTCCACAGAAAATAGTCCCTAATCAATAACATGTTTTACTGTAATTGTTAATTTAGCTAAAAAGCCTGTTTTCAAAATGAATCTTTATAAGATTTATGCTTATATAAATGTTATGGGATTAATTTGTAATAAGAAGCATATAGAAAATAAGTGTTTTGAAGAGTTTCGGCCTTAACATATTATAATATATGACACATGATATGACAATATAGAATAGTCTCATTACAATACATATATTTGAAACACTTTTAGTTTCTTTGAGGTGCTATATTGAGAATTAGTGCTAAAGGTTATTAAAAGAAGAAGAAGAATAAAAGTATTTTATTAAGCAAAAATGCCAAATAGTAGGTTTGTTTTATTAATTGTTTCTGCTAAATCAAACAAACCGATGTCAACGCCTCACCATATTCTGCCATTTTAAAGACGTATAAACATTCAGATGTACAAATCAATAAATAATACAATTAAATGCTAGCTGCTCTCACAAGCAGTTTCAACGTTTGTCAGCCTTCCTCAGTGAAAACACAGGATCTAATCACGGCTCCAGCCATGAACCAAACTTCTCCTTTTCCAAATCTCATTCTGAACTTCCTGCGGCTGACAGGTGGAGTCCGGCAGCCGGAGGACTCCTCTCCACCCCAGGAGCCGCTCGCCTCCATTAGCCCCGCTCGCTGCGTTATGCAGATTGGAAGCAACATCAAAAGGCCGAGATGAAAGCGCTAAAGGTTGAGCGATGGCAAACATCAGAACGCGCTTTGCATATCTGCGATTTTCATATCGATCGGCGTGCCATCGGATCATTCGCAGACCATCTCGCAGATAAAAGAGCCGGTCTTAAATGATTAGCTGATGAATTTGATAATGTGCTGTGAAGCGCCGGGACAATTACACATGCGGGGAAAATGAGCACACGCGTCAAGTCGAGCAATCCTCTCGAGATTATCTCCACCATAACGAGAGGAATTCAAACCTGCTTTTACATTTTACCACTGTTGGGCTTCCATACAATCTTGAATTCACCGACAAACAGGGAAGGTCAAAGGTCGATGTGATGAAATATTCCTGTAACTATAGAGTAGGTAGAAGCGGAAGGAGTTGATGCATTAGGAGAGGAAAACTACATTTCCAAAAAAACGTATTTTGTGTAATAGTGACGAAATGTAGCTCAGTTGAAATCTTATTTACTTACAGGGCCATTCAGAAAACAATCCTTCTTTGTTGTCAGTTTGAGTTCCAGTTGTCACTCGTTGAATATTGGCTGATACTGATGGTGATCCAATTTACAGATCAATACTGTCTGAGACTATTAGCCCGGGCTCAGAAGGAGGACAGCTCTTAATGCAATCAGGCTGCATGACAGGGCCCTGGATTGATTTATTGTGTACTAAATAATATTTAATTTTCCCATAAATGCATTTTGACTGAAGAATCACTCCTTGTTTAATTTTAAAATGGACACAGGCGGAAATTAATTGTTTCTGCATAAACATTGCATCAGAAAGCAGGAGCCAGAAACTGATTTTTATTTATTTTACCGTCTAAACTCCTCCCATGTGGTAATCCCTACAATTTAAACTAACTACAGTGAATAATCTGCATCACTTAATCCCATGTGCAGTCACTTTAAAGGCACGTAGACGTTTCAAAAGTAAATATTGTTCTCCACAGTGATAGGATTTAATGTCTGCACTGCAGTAAGTGACTCATGTCTTCATTGAGAAAATGCAATTTATTTGTTTAAAAAAAAAAACATTTATAAAGCAAATATTAATTGAACCTCTTTGCAATGTCCAAATGTTAAAAAAAGTACACCTGCCTTTTCCCTGTTCTCAGATGCAGTGCAGGGATCTCTTGTAAATGGTGTGTCCTGCTCATAGGACATTTAAAAAGGAGGAAAAACAACAACACAAGCGTGTAGTAGTAAGTCATACGAGTGTCATGCGGCCATATGCTTGGGCCAGATTGGTGGTGTGTTTTGGACAGCTGAGCTCTAATGATTCACTGCTGGGGCTCGTGGAGTCCAACGCTAAGTGTATATTCTGCCTCAGGCTACTCACTGCCTCCACAGACACACTTAGCACTCAAATCGACTTGGTAGCATTGAAAACACTCCTCTGTCGGTTGGACTTCTTCCTCACCTGCATCGAGAAAAAGTCACTGTATGTCGTAGCGGCGCAGTGGCTCTCCGTTGTCAACTTCATACACACCGCTTTTAAAAAAACGTGCTTTAATTAACATGAGGGTTACAATATGGAAAAAGGAGGCAGAGCATGGAACATCAGAAGCTAAATGAAGACGTAAGGGAAAAATAGATCACGCTTTAATGCGCAAAATAAGAGCGATAGAGCATGACAGCACACGTCGGAGGCCAGTGAATGAAATTAGGTCTGAGGTTTGGTTGCAAGTGTGTTTTTTTCCATGTTGCATTGAGTCGGAGCGCCACTGGAGAACAGATCAGTGTCTGAAACAAATCACAGTGAGTAGTCTTACCTACTGAAGTAGAAGAACGCAATCCAGTTACCACCAGAGTAGAGGTGTCTCAGAGAAACTTCAGTTCCAGTATAATAACCTTGGTCCACAGTTCTGATCCTGGAGCTGTCCAGGGTCCTTGTGGTCATTGGAGTCCATTACAAATCACTTTGTTGTTTGTCAAAAAAAAAAACTTTCAGTTCCAGTCAATTTAATTACATTGTCTTTGTACGTTTAATTAGAAGCATTAAAGGTACGCAGCGCAATTTTTCAGCACTTGTGGCAGGATAGAGTCATGTTTGTACGAGTTAGTCGACAAAAGGCCCCGCTAACAGCACAAGTTGTCGTTTTTACATTATTTTAAGATACTTGATAATCAATTTAAATACGCTGTGTTGTGGACTTTCAGCTAAGATCAGATGAAATACCTGTAGGAAAACAACAAATCGGAATCATTGGCAAGTAGGTTTACACATGAAAGGAATGTGCTTAGTGTATAATGGCGCAAGAGACATTTGTTGTCAAAACTATCAAATATATAACTGTTTAAACAAATACAAAACAAGTATGTAGAAGTATAACTCTGAAAAATAAAATATGTCTCTCTGAATTGAGAGAAATGTGCCAAAAGTACAGAGGAATATACACAGTTTACAACATGAGCTAAACTAAACTAAGCTAAGCTAAACTAAACTAAACTAAGCTAAGCTAAAATAAGCTAAGCTAAGCTAAAATACGCTAAGCTAAGCTAAAATACGCTAAGATACACTAAGCTAAACTAAGATACACTAATCAGAACTCCAGCTTGATTTCCAAAACTTAATTCGTCTAAATAAAACAGATCCTGTCACCAAACGTTGTAAGAAAAGGAAGGAGCCTGTGCATGACACCGGGCAGTAAAGGTCAATATTGGATCTTCATTTTGCCAGTATAAACACTTTTTCATCAGCCATGATGTCACGGGAGGAGGGTTTAGACGAGGGAAAAGTAGAGGAGACTCTCACACTTTTGACCTCATTAAATTATTTACATATCCCCATATGCCACCCGGACCATTCGCAGGGCACATGAAGGGCGGGAGAGAGAGCCCTCCTCGGACCTGGCACTCAGCGAGAGAAAGTTCAATGACACGCAGGGAGGAGAAGCACAAGTGACCAGCAGGGATTAGCCAATCAGAGCGTCAGAAGAGCGGCCAGCTGTTCATTCTGGCCGGAGCTAAAAAAGAGCCCCGGAGCAGGTGGTGCAGCCCAGTGCCAGCGGTGCTACAGAGGAGGGGAGAAGGAGAAGAAGAAGATGGCGATAAAAGAAACGCGCCTAATGTGGGGACGTTACTGCACACTTTTGGAACTCCATTTATTGCTTTGCCTAGCATTATCATGAATACATATTTTAGAAACACTTTCAAATCTGCTGTTGTAAGGAGAAGCAGTATTTACTTGTGCTGATCCAAATGTTTCACAGAAACAGTGAGCAAAGGACTGAAGGTAAAGCCAGTTATACAAAGGAGGTCAAAAAGAGAATCTGTCCCTCGAGGTAAAGGTTTCTCACGTGAAACTTCTCAACATACATATTTCCACTTATTAATGTATGTTTTCTGCAGACTGGCATGTGAACTGTGTGAGTGTGAGGGGGCAGAGTGAATACAGCAGCTGCAGAGCGCCACAAAGACAACAATGATCCCACCGTCTGGGGGGGGGTTCGGTGCACCGTGGTGATGTTGGACAGCTCTGCAAAGACCCCCGCGTGGAATTTTATTAATTTGCATTTATGGTTTTATGCTCTTGCTCCCACCGAAACACCAGGTTTGGCACAGCGGAGTCATGGTGTGGCAACGGTGAAGCAACACTCCTGCAGAGATTTGGAGAAGAATGGCTAACAATATCTTCCAAAAAGTAAAAAAAATGGGCCTCAAATAAAGTGGTGAGGATGCGTTTCATATAAGATATGACAGGGCACATTGATCCAAAGCTGAGTTTCATTATTCAACAGTTTAAATGTTGATCGAGGACATATTTATTTTTATTTTAAAGCTTGGTCATGAGCCAATGAGCCATTAACACACTTCCTGTTGATGAGCCCCCTGCTGGATGACACTTTGTAGTAATTGGTGGTTTAAATAAAGTTTTTTCCGATTGCTTCCTGTCCAGTCTGTCAACATGATCACGCTGAGTTTGCTGTTGAATCCAGGAGGACAACTCAACTGCTGTGAGGATTAGAAACACATTATCACTGAAGAGAAACACTTTCAGACACTCACAAAAACAGGTAGATGGCAAACTCAATGTCTGTATGCAAACAACTTCAAATTGTATTTACTTCTATTCTCTATTTCTTTTAAGTCCTTTGAGTGTTAGCCACAACTTCCTGTTAGCATGAACATTAAGGTGTGATTTCACGTAGGCCCAATCCCAAACCACGCCCTACACCCTACCCCTACACACTCCCCGTCCGTGACGGAGTGAACTCCGTGGAGTGACACATGAGGCTCCCTCCTGTCAGATGGAGGGAGTAAATACAGCAGCAAGCTTTGGGACGGCCTCCCCTCTCTCCGGCAGAAACAGGAAATGCCGTAACTGTATGTAACAACGGTTTCAAATCAGCATCTCTTAGACAAAAAGTTTAAATGAATAACTCAAATAAAACTCCAAACATCTTTCATTGTCTCTTTTAGTTTTAAACCTGATGTTTATAAGCTTCTTAGTTTTTGCAACAGTCTGTAAATATACACAACTTTATAATAAAATGCACACATTTACCTTTTTCTAGACTAAACACAGGTATGATCCTAAGTTAAAAACATATGAGGTTATCATGAGGTTGTTAACATCGCAGTTTATCAGTGGATGTTTGCTGGAACTACTTTTTAACAGCTTGTTTCCTGACGGACACACACAGCGTGACTCCGGTCAGGTAGGGACCGGTCTCAAGTCAGCACCGCTGCAGACTCGCTGTTTGAGGGCTTGATAGCCCACTCCCCCTCCACACCACTCCACACTCGTTGCTTTGGAACAGCCCTCAATATGGCGGAGGGGTAGGGTGTAGGGGGCAGGTTGGGATTGGGCCTTAGTTTCATGCTTGTTTTGGAGTGTCAGTCATGTAGTTATGCGGCCATTTTGGAGGTGAACTAAATCTATTTAAGAATGAAGGTCCTCTTCTTGCAGTGGGCTAGAATGCTGCTTCTGTAGCTTTGATTGTTGAGTGGTGTTGAAACTCAAGTTCTTGACATGCTAACTGATCATTTGCTCTCAGCTCAGTTGAAACTAAAAAATCCAGTTGTTTTTACATTTTTAAAACATGTCTGTGCGTTTAGAGTGTTGAGACTGCCTTTCCTCCTGAAACAGTCGTAAACAAACTAGTTGTAGGCCTTCCACGTAAGGACAGTGATTTCCTCCGACACTCAAAGGAAATGATCTGTCAGTCTGTCCATCGCTCATCCATACTCTCCCCCCCTCTCTCTCCCTCTGAGGGGTAAGTGATTATGTGTTTTGCCAATGGAAATCTTTTGATATGCACAAACACAGATTCTAATGCGCCGGCAACAGCGGCTTTTTTTGGGCGGCTGACGGCTGATTAGGATGCCGGCTCATGGATGAGTCTGCGGGGCCCCAGCTGGGCGCAGGGAACATCGCTCATTACACATTTTCTAGAGGTGGGGAGGCTAAATCACAGCGACTCGCAGCATGCCGGTGTAGGTGTAATCATATCATTCTAAATCACCGGTCAGTTACGCGGCGGAGAAGCCTCGGCTCGTGCCAGAGGGCCGGCTGGAGCCTGATTAAAGCGGGGCCAAAGACAAAGTGACACGTCCTTAACCTCATCAGAGGAGACGTTAAGCTAACCATCACTTACCCGTCAAGGTGCGAGGCTCACCCCGCAGAGACCCTCGATGAATCCTCAACATCTTTCTCGTTTTTTCTTTTGTAAATTAGAGCTTTCTTCTCGGGGAGCGCCATGCATTTTTTATGAAGGCATCATGGCCGATGGTGGATGGCTGCCTGGGCGTTCCCATCACTAATATGCCACTGTCCTTCTTGATTTAATTAGACGTTGGCCCCCACTATCTTCGACAAGGAAATATCTGCTCCAATTAAGCGGTATACTTCACCAGAGAATGAACAGACAGTGCAATTCAACGCAGGGTTAATGTGGTCATAAAGAATCCATGATGTCTTGCCCTTTGCCCTCCTTTTTCTGCCATTTCCCCCTAAAAATCGCAAGAAAATGAACTTCAAATGAGTCCTTTGTCTCTGTGTTTTTGTCATCGGAACAGGCCAATTACTTGTTTTTTTTGGGTTGGTTTATGATTATTCATGCTAGAGAGACTCCCAGCCGTTAATGGACTTAGCACTGTTTTGTACTCTGGCTGGAAATAGATAATTACTTCATTGAGGAAGCGAACCTTTGCAGTCCAACCTTCCTGTGTAAAAAGGAGTGAATGTAGCGTTACATGTATGTAATTTTCTTAAAGGCAGCATTGCCTCTGTAGCCTGCAGGGATTAGTCCTAATGACAGAAGTTAATTATATTAAGAGTAATTTTCAAAAACAGTTCATGAACTGCAAATTATACTTAAAATTGCTCCTTAATGCTCTTAACTGTAATTAAATTGCCTAATATCTTAAGAAAATGAACGCCTGGGATAGGAGTGATGGGTTCAGGGAACTTTTAGGACTGCAGGGGGGTAATGGACCATGGATGAAATGTGATATTCATTTTTAAGAAATCAGGAATGGCTGCAATACTACTACTACAACATTTACGTCGTGTTTTTGGCTTCCTAATCCAATATTCACTTTTCTTTAAACTCTGTTTTGGTCTCCGCTAACTCTTTTTAGCTGATATGTTAGCATTATCCATGTTAGCTTATGGTAAAAGGCTTTTTTCACAAATATGAAGACTGTTGAGCCTCCTACTCTCTAACAGTTGGACTCTCTTGCTGTTTCCTGTGACAGCAGCACTCACCCATAATGACATGCTTGTAGTAAATTCATAAATGCATGAGATGAGTGTGTCTCACCGTCTGTGTTGCAAAGACTCTCCGAACACCTCCACGCGCTCCAACTACAACTCCTGTCCTCCGTGGAATTAGTTTGTCTGTCTCTCCTCTTCAAGCTGGTGAAACCTCGACACCTAAAGTGAAAAGTGCTTGAGCTGTTGTACGTTTTAATCCCCATCAGTGTTGACGACGTGCATTTTTTAAGCATTTCTGAGCTCTACAGGAGGGGGGGGGGAGGACAGGAGAATTATGTGCATTTATCTGCTCCGTAATTAGGTGTATTTCTTCCCTGAGTTTTTATTTAATGATTGGCTTTTACAGCGAGGGCCAGTACTTTTGAAGTGTAATGAATCTCCTCTCAGGCGACTTAAGAGTTGGAAGGGAAAAAGGGGACTGCCGTCATTCTGCCGCTTTGAACAACCCTTAATCTGTACAAAATGTAGGTTTGCCTTGCTTTTTCGAGATCAAAGACTCACGAGAAAGTATTATTCAATCATTACTGGTATGTTAAACCAGCAGAATGCCATTGTTAAAGTACTTACAGGAGGGGTTTCACCTCACAGAAAGAGGGTTGGAAGCTTTCTGACTCATGCCATTTGTGCATATTAAATCTACTTGGAGTGTCGTGTTGCTGGGACTGTATGTTCTGCGTGGCTGAAGTGCATGTGTGTGTGGGGGGAGGGGGGGGCTTTTTCTCCACCTCACACATTCGCATGCAAAACTATGCATGCACAAAAACACACACTCGCGGTGTCTTCCATCTCTGCCATGAAGCCAGACCCCCCTCGGCTTTTCTCACTTGTAATCATGTCCAAATTTGCACAGGAAGGCAGGGGGAAGGGGAGAGCCATGTGAACTTGTGTGGGTGTTTTTCTGCGTTTTGTCTATTTTTTTATAACTTACAAAACCCGCTTCTGATTACCGCCGATTTTTGACGCCGAGATCCAAATCACCTCTGAAGCCTTTCAAATGCTGAGCTCGAAAACATTTTTCCCTCTCCGTCCCTTTTCAACTAAAAGTGAAATTTGGCTCGGGGAGGGAGAAACACTATATATGCCAAGTAACAAGTACATCAAATATGAATGTAAAGAATGCAGAGAGAAGTCCTCGCTGTTAGGAAGCCTTGAAGGTAATTGGTAAACAACAACTACAGGAAGTGGAAATCACAGAGAAGCTCCTGCACCGTGAGAATAAATCCAGTTTACCTTCTTCTGAATACATTTGAATGTTCAATATGAATTTTTTTCTGCACCAGTGTATCTGACATTAAACACACACTTTGTAGCTACCCTAATGAGACAGATGATCAATTTGTGATTAAAAATAGCAAAATATATTTAACATTTGCAGCTACTCTTACATTTAAACACGTTTTAAACACTCAAATTCTAACTCAACATAGGTTTTTTGCACACTGCATCACTTTAATCTAATATTTGTGCCACTTTATCTAACTTAATATTGTTAATCATAAGCTTAGACAGTGTATGAGTGGCTTTTGGCAGTATTCTAACCCTGCTACTAACGGTTATTAGACCTGAGCTGCTAATTAAAATGTATTTCTTAAACCTTGAAAACCTGGAAAAATGTAATTCAACGATGTGCAGAGCAGCTTGAAAGCATACTTCTTTTTTTTGATGTCCACAATAATTAAAAAATGTTATTGAATATTACATTTGACCATGACATCACATCACATTTTAAAATCTGTGTACTTGTCAGGGTCGACTTGTACTTGGCTTCTTCCTGCACATCTCCATTCACTGTGCTCACGGCAGCTTGGAGGAGTCTGTGGCACTTTGTATGAGTGTGTGTTATTCTGTGTGTGTGTGTGTGTGTGTGTGTGTGTGTGTGTGTGTGTGTGTGTGTGTGTGTGTGTGTGTGTGTGTGTGTGTGTGTGTGTGTGTGTGTGTGTGTGTGTGTGTGTGTGTGTAAGGCCCACCTTGGCAGTGTCTCTAGCTATCAGCAGGGCCCAGCCGGCGTGCTAGCAGTGAGAGCGTGGTGTTTGTAACAAAGCCGCTTTTTTTACTGTAACGCTTCACATTTGTCCCCCCGGGCTCAGCTAGGTGCCACCTTCCAGGAAAGAGAGGATCTGTAGAGGGCGGAGAACACGGCGGCCATGTGTGCTGAGGAAGTCTGCGTGCCACTCGGACCTCCAACGCAACACGCAGCCAGCGCGCCGGGCCAACATGTCACACGAGACGCGACAATGAGATGGAGGAAGACTTCACTTTTATCTGGACTAGTTTGCTTCTTTCACGCCACGGTTTCCTTCCCAATTTCTTTTGTATTCTTGACTTTAATTCTAAAAACACCCCTCCTAGAACGGGATAGTGTGACTTTGAAATCAAACTGATTATTAAGTGTGTCGATACCTTATTATTTTTCCAAGCAAATGTGCCCACTTTCTCTTCAGTGGTGAAAAGTAACTAAGTAGATTCACTCAGGTACTTAAGTACACTTTCGAGGGACTTGTACTTCCATGTCCATATCTTGGTACTTCTACCCAATACTCTGCACCTTTACCAGCTTTGATAACACTTTAATGATCAATAATTATATTCAAAACATATCATATATATTATTCTGAAATGTGCCAATCTGCAGAATGACTACTTTTACTTTTGGTACTTTAAGTACATTTTGATGCTGATACATTATTTCAACATAACTGTATTAGGTTAGTTGAAAGCAATTATATTAAGTTCAAACAATAGGTTCAACTTAATATTATTTCTTTCAACTAACCTAATAGAGTTATGTTGAAATAATACATTTAATTAAAGTGTATCAGTTTTTTCGGTGTACTTTTACTTGGTAACATTTGAATTGCGGGACTTTTACTTGGAACAGAGTATTCTTACGCTCTACTTATACTTAAGTAAAAGATCTGAGTAGGGCCTACTTCTCCCACCTGTGATAAAACAACATTAATCGATGCCCAGATCCCATGGACATTCACCAGCCAGAAGTTTCTCCTAGAAGTTTTTCTCCCTGACAATGATCTGTTTCTCATAAACACCCCGCCGCCCTCATTTGCGTGATCTCGCCGAGCATCAATCTGCTGTCGGTGACGATGTGGTGGAGAGGGGCCGCTGCCTCTGATCGGGTCTGAAGGCTTTAAATAGCTGCGTGGCTCTCATCAGGGTGTCAGAGTGGATGGTGATGATGATGATGATGGTGATGGTGCAGTAGTGGTTGGACTGGGTGAAGTGGGTCAGGTCCGAAGTGAGCGGACATGCAGTGACACCGGCGTGTGATGTGACCCGTTAGTGGGGGGGGTGGATGGACTCGGGGCAGCTCTCTGTGTCCTCTGTGTCTCGGCCGATACGGGACACTGGTAGCTGCAGGGCAAACAAATCGGAGGGAGTCAGAGCGATGCTGGATGAGAAGTTTACTCCCTGCACTCTATGTCCACTCTCAGCTTCAGAGAAGTTTACATTCATCGTACTAGTCTCTTTCTTTTCAGCCGGTGATGGTTGAGAGCTCCTGTTTGCTTACTTTACCCTTTTTAAGATTCAAAGTTGTTTTTGTAATTTGCACAATAGTTACAATGTCGTTTTTCGCAATGGAAATCTTTAGTCTCAGGCACCTCCAACAAACAATATACTCAATACAAGAAGGGATAAGAAGTAACATAGTTAAAGTGATGTCATTGTGCAAGTCATGTTAAAAGATTACAGAGAAGAGTATACAAGATTATTTCTTTCTTCCTTGTTTCTGTTTGTCTTGATTATTTTGAAATGGTCTCTCAAAGCAATTTGAGGTTTGTGTTACAAAAAATCTCAAGGTCAATGTGCTGTTTTTTTAGAGCTCTAAGCCACATCTTCAAACTTCACTTATCCCACCTCCTTTTTACTAAATCAGTAGATTTGTTTGAAGTAATTTTTGCAACATTAGCGTAGATCTCCCTGCCAACAGTGCAACAGCAATATTACTAACACATACAATTAACAAGGAAGTAACATATTGCAAAGTAAGATGCAGGAATAAGTGCATGTTAGATAAGATACAACAAGGTGGTTTCTTACTTCCTTAACGTTTCTTTTTTCATAACACTAGCTCTAAACCACATGTATCAACCTTCATCTTAAGTGTTCTATATTCTCTCATCTTCTGTACTCTCCATCCTTATCCCACCCCTTAGTTATTTCAACACTTATTTTGCAGCAGCGTGATCTCCCTCACATCTCGTATAACTTCACCGATACCTTAACAGTACATTTGTAAAACCTAACTTCACTTATTATACACCTTACATCTGTGTCAGTTCAGGAGAAATTCATCCAAACTCTGGCCAAATTGCGTGTTGGATTCATGGCGGAGTCTTTGACCATGATATGAGCTGGTGTCTTCATCGCTCCATATAAACAGGGCATGTGTAGCCACAGGGCAGCAGCATATCAGAGGTGATCAGCTTGATGCAGGCTGAGAACACACACACACACACACACACACACACACACACACACACACACACACACACACACACACACACACACACACACACACACACACATACACAAACTTGCAACTCCACTTAGTATTTGTAGTCGGTTCGAAGTCAAATCATGTTAAATTCCTTCAGAAAATCCACAACCTCGGGAAATGCTAAAAGCACCTCTGCCTTACATGTAAAACAAGAACTCCACTGACATTACACAGACTGATTTCAACATTTTATTAGAAAATAAATCAGTTACAGTTTTATCTTCAAGGAAAACCTTTCTTCAGTCCCATGTATACACTGTTAGAACTCATAACTCTCACTATTGCAAACCTACGTTGTCAACTTGTAAGAAAGAGCAGGAATTGAGTTGTTAGAAACACAGTAGAACAAAGACAACGCACCAAACAATAACACCTTGAAAGGGTTTTTGCTAATTTGTGAACATACTCTCCGCGTCTCTGAAGGCCAATAGACTTTAGGATTCCAGTCAGAGTTGAGCGATGATTTGATTGCTTCACCCAGTCCCTCTATCTTCAGTCTCCCAGTGCCTTTAATATGCAAATTGTAGGTATGCAAAAAGCTCTGATGCTTTTATTTAAAAGACATGTCCTCGGGCGATAGCAGTGGGCTTCTAGGGAGAGCTCTGTTCTAGCTTGAAATAAATAGTTGTTAAAGGGATCACACAAGTTTGCATCTTGAAAGATGAAAAGCTAATTGACATGAATAATTTAGTTGTGTATAGTATCTTAAAGATATCAGATAGCGGTGGATGAATACAAGTGGAGCTCACATGATCGTGAGCGGTGACTTCCGAGTATTCAGAGGGAATTACATCTTTTAGATTAGTCGTCATCCTCTCAACTCATCATGGCATTTGTCCTAAGGTCACTCCTCTGCAATTATCAAATATTAGAATACTCGGAGGTATTGGGAATAATGATTTGGGTATAAATCATTATGTTGCTCCTGGTACAGGATGGTAACATGAGAGATGAGATTTAAACATGTGTTGTCATCACATGTACTGTCAGTCTGTCCATTTTGTATTTTGAGAAATCATATTTTTCAGTTGTTGCCCAGAATGAAAAGGGTCAAAGGTCAACATTAGCTGCATAATAGCATTTATTTTGATAGATAACAATGGCTTTTTGGCTTCTCAATTACGCGTTTTGTCCACATGACGTCAACATATAAAGCAAACTGTCCCTTTTACTAAAGTCTAAGCTGATAAATTGTTTGTTTATCCAATAAGAATACACATGTACCACCCGTTTTATCTTAATAAAAAAAAATGTATTCAACCATATATTACTGATTTATTTTGTTTATTTCTTTACTGTAAATCCCTTTGTACTTTCAGAAGTGGTGGAAAGCGGTGTATCTTTTAGAAGTCACCATAACGTATCATTTTGTACTAACAGGAACTGTGCTAAACCTTGAAACATGCATTTAAAACAAAAATAAAAAATCCCCAAGAATGTATAATTATATTTGACACTGTTTGAATCATTCCAGCGTATGTGTGCTCATGTTCTAACAGTTGTATTTGTTTGTTCTCACATCTGTATATTCAAATGACTCATAAAGCACCTTTGTGCAACTCTGTGGGTTTTGGCTTTAAAAGAAACTTTTTCATGCTAAATAATGTCTGAAGCTGCTCATGGAATAATATGTGAGAAGATATGTGCTTGTTCCCCCTGAGTTCAGCCTTAGCTCCAATCAAATCCTTTCCTGACCGATTGACATTTACCCAAAGTGACGAAGCCCGCCCACCCGGCCTCCACCCCGGCTAAAAGCGAGCGTTCAGAGTTTTAAAACTGCAGTTTGACCCCAGCACAGAGGAGGTCCACACACTCTAAGTTAAATCCTACTCCATATCTCTGTTGGCATAGTTAGAATTCACAAGTGCTCAGCTCTTGTGATTAGAGGAAACCCACAATGCCCTCTGTTGTTGTTCTGAACTTCTGACTGCGTGGGCCTGCGCGCTGCACCGAAGAGTCGGCAGCGGGCGGAATACTTGACATTTCTCCGTGATGACAGTCTTACTACTCTCATTTTCATACTGTATGCATCCTCTCTGTGCGTCGGACCCACGTCTCCCGTGGCAACACAACATCTGATTTGGATGACAAATACATTCCGGGTCTGGAGAGTGGATTGTTTTGGCATACTCCACCCTGCTCGTACTCAAATTCAGGCCTGAGCACTTATTTTTGAGGACTGTTTGACATACGTTGGGTGTAAATGTATTCTTTAGGGACACACTAAAAGTAGTTAGGGTGAATTGTCAGAAGCTTTTCTCTGGTGTACACAAGAGATGCTAGAACAACCTTTGAGAATACACGTCATGTACAACACATTTCACATGTTTCTATGTGAATACTTTGCTCCAGCTTTGGTGACTCGAAACCATTCAAATTACCAGGGATAGCCCATGGTTTTATTTGAAAAAGCACATACTTAAAAAAATGACTTCTTTATCTATAGAGTAATTTAGATGCAGGAACCACTATTACCACCACTATATTTCTACTGTACATGCCATGTTACATTGATGCTAGTGCTGCACCAACAAATGGAAGGCTTATTAGCTTGGGGAGCTTATTTAATATGAATAGAAAAAAGAATAAAATCATATATTTTTATATATATATATTGGTATAATTTAGATATTTGTAGAACATATTATTAGGAAGTTTTAAAGATCCTATTATTATTATTTTTAAATGTTTTTTTTTGTATTTACTTCGTTTTTGTGACCTTTCACCCTATGACGTCACGGCCCTCAGTCGACTAGGTGAGTGTTAGCTAATGCTTCTGTCGAATAAGCGTTAAATCCTTCCGAATAAACGCCTAACAGCGAAATAAAACTCTCTCTGTAAACTCCCCAGGCCTTTTCTAATGTTTTTGTATTGTTAAATATATGTTGGAAAAGCGTTTGTATCGCGCAGCACCTAATTGAGGTACACTAATTAAAAGCTAATAAGCTAGCCTTGCTGTAGCACGCAGCTGGTTTTAATCAAGCACCCAGGAAGTGCGCCGGACTCAGATGAAAATATTCGTGCTGGCCAAACAGCGGTACTACACTTCCGTGGGCCGGAAACACTTTTTCCCATTGACTTACATGGGGAAAGAGTGGTCTGTAAATCGTTGGATACTTTTTTTTTAACTAAATAAACTACCCAGTATGAACATTTGTATAGCCCTTATTAAAAACATTCGTTCCTCAAGTTGTAATAATGTGCTAATAACGTTATTCTGAGAGTTATTTCCCTCTGCATTATGAACGCGCATCTAACCCACGGGACCGCGCCGCCCGGCACGTTCATGTTACGTGTCCCGTCCCGACCAATCAGAGCACACTGTGCTCACAGGAAGGGTGGGGGCTGGAGCTATTGGAGCTACAACGAGCCGTTAAAGGCAGAGTGTGAAATTCAGTGAATACAATACACGTAGTTTACAGAGATGCTGTTTGAGAAACCAATGTGAGTTGCGTTTATCTTTACCCATGGATGCACAATAAGAATGGACCCATATCGTCGTACTGCCATCCCACGGAGCTGTAATAATGGATATATTGCACATGTTTGCTATAATTCATTATCATACTACATGGGCTGTATGATTAAATCTTGTACCGTAAATGTTGTATTAAATAAAGTTAATACTACTTATTATTATAAGTATATATATATATATATTGTAGTGCCGAGAGAAAGGGAGTCGGAGGCGGTGCATCGAAGGTGCAAAGCTGTCTTTAATGAGCGGCAGAAATGCAGGTGTTGTCGGGTCGCAGCCCGGGACAACAAGAGGAAGAGCCAGGAGGGCACACAACATATATAGATAACAACACATATATGTCCGTGTGGAAACAATACCCCTACCCCACAGTTCCGTGTGTGAATTATGTCCCAGTGTATTAAAAGGTGGTCACCACAGAAGCCCCCCCAGAATTCAAACACGGCAAAAATATATATCCCCACGTCCGTGGAGGAAGCACCACAAGGGCCGAGGAGGGTGGGGCCGCAGGTGAGGACCGGGCCATGGAACGGGCCACGAAAGGGGGCCGCAGGAGAGGGCAGGGGCCCTAACGAGGGCTAGGGCACCCACACCGGGGGCAGGCCGTCGTAAGGGGGCCGCAGTAGGTGTCGCGGAGAACCCAGCAGGACAGAACGCAACCCGGCCGCAGGCAGACGCACAACGGCGGCGGGCACGAAGTCCTCGGCAGGCGTCGAGGTATCCCCGGAAGAGCGGAGCAGTCCCCCCGGGAGGAAGGAGCGCAACCCGGCCGCAGGCAGACGTGCAACGGCGGCGGGCACGAAGTCCTCAGCATCCCCGGGAAGCAGGAGAGGCCAGACAGGGTCCCGGAGCGTGCCACCCATGGGCCGATGGAGCATGGGCGACGTCCGGAACTGTCGAGGCGAGAGGGGGTCCAGGAGTGCGCCACCCACGGGCCGATGAAGGCATGGGCGACGTCCGAAACCGCCGAGGCGAAGGAAGAGGCCAGACAGGCACCGGAGCGCGCCACCCACGGGCCGATGGTAGCATGGGCGACGTCCAAAACCGTCGAGGCGAGACGGGGACCAGGAGTGCACCACCCAGGCGTCGATGAAAACGTGAGTGGCGTCTGGAACCGCCGTCGAGGTGGTGAAAAAGGTGAGAGTGTCCACATGAGGTCAACCGGCCGGTCAAACCTCCTCTCCAGCACCAGAAAAAAAAGAAACTCAAAAGGCCGATAGCCGTTAGCACTAGCCGTTAGCCGTTGCCGTTAGCTGGCAGCCATCGGTAGCTGCTAGCCGCCGTTAGCCCCACGTGGATAGCTGCTAGTTGTCGTCAGCTAGCGCAGCCGAAGAAACCAACCCACGAGGCAGCAATCGGGTTGCTGGTCAACCCAGCAGGTCGTGCATGGTCTCCCTGTAGCTGGAAGGCCGATGCGGGAATGGCGAGCAACGTCCCCAGCCATTCCGCGGGGCGCACACCGAGCCTCAGTCCGCGTGCCGGTGGCAGCCACGGACGATTCCAAAAATCCCCGGCATTTCGAGAAACAAACCTGAGTTTCCTTTGCCGTGTTCGGGTCGGTCTCGGAAACTTCTCAAGACACTGGGGTCACCAGTGTAGTGCCGAGAGAAAGGGAGTCGGAGGCGGTGCATCGAAGGTGCAAAGCTGTCTTTAATGAGCGGCAGAAATGCAGGTGTTGTCGGGTCGCAGCCCGGGACAACAAGAGGAAGAGCCAGGAGGGCACACAACATATATAGATAACAACACATATATGTCCGTGTGGAAACAATACCCCTAGCCCACAGTTCCGTGTGTGAATTATATCCCAGTGTATTAAAAGGTGGTCACCACAATATATATATATATATATACATATATATACAGCAGAGGTCGCGTTAACCGAATATTTTCCGTCTATGACGGATTTTTTTTAACAATGACGGACAAATCTAAAAGCAGTCTGTCATTTTGACAGACTAGAACAAACTCGGAACAACGCCAAAGTTTCCCCGCAGCGAGGCTCCGGTGTTATGCCGTGTTATGCATGCCCTCCAAAAAGGAAATTATACCGTTTCCAAACCTAACTGTGCCGTACAAATCATTGTGCAGCAGCCATGCATAACACGAGGTGCAGCAGCCATGCATAACGGCGCATGTGAACTGTCCCCCCCCCCCCCCCCCCCCCCGTTGACAGTTCACGAGCATGCTTCTCCCCCCCCCTCGTCAGAGTTGTGTAAAGGCCGACGGGTAATTCTGGATTTTGACGGAAGTTTTACGATCCTGTCCGTCAAAATGACCGGCAGCGAAAAAATCTAGCGCAACCTCTGATATACAGTGCAATCATTCTTTCATGCTAAGCTCTGTTGCTTGGATATCACTAGATCCTGTTACAGCGTAATATAAGTACATAACGATTGATGTAACATTAGCATAATGACTAGCTAGCCACTAGCTGCGAACTGCCGCCTCGTTAATATCAAATCCATCATAATAACAAATTATTACCATGCTGTCATGAACGTGCGGTGCTGTTACGTGTACGCAAATTGAAGCGCTTGATGTGAACGAGCATTTTGGTTAAAGTTGCGCATGCGCTATGAGCGCACATACGGGTACTTCTCAGGCATGCCGGGTAATCTGTGACGTTTCGCTCTCAAAAGTTGGGCCATTTTATCATCATGCGCCAATGAGCAACTCTCATAGGAATGAATGAGGCCCCGCCTCCCACGCTGTATCCAGTTCTTATCCATCCATGGTTTTAATAGCATCTCTCTCTTTAAAGGTGTACCGGAAGTGGCCCAGTTACTGTACTGACGTCATCCAGGTGTGTGAGCTTTAACTCTCATTGTGCACAGGTGTTTTTAGTTCAGAATTATAATCGAGTTTATTGCCAGCTACACATGCAAGGAATTTGCTTTGGTGTATCGTGGTGCAAACATAAACAACATAATAAAATACGTTGTAAGATGAGGTCAACAATTGAACGATTATAAAAAGAAAATATTAAACAAAATGTTACATTAAAAAAGAATAAAGACGAGTATTTACACCAATTTGTAATATACAAAAAAAACGAAAACTTTATTTTGGTATTATTCTTATTTGATCCAGAGGAGAGAATAACCCCCCAGTTGACTGAGAGCAGAGACCCTCATCTGCACAGATTCTGCAGCAACATGAAGACCTACACTAGGTAAGATGAAGCTTCAAAGCACAGCCTGTTTTAATATGAATATGCATGTTTCTGGTACCGCATCTCTTTGATAAGGATAGTATTGACCCGATGCAAATGCTGTGTATGGGATTAGAACTACAAAACACATCTTCTACTACCTCTAATGCTTCTTTAATACCTAATAATACTACCAGTACTTTGTCTATTACTTATGGTACTACTCCCGTTTGCGTATTTAATTCACAAACTAAACCTTTTTGTAGTTTTGGAAATCTGGTTGTGTGTTGTCATTGGCAGTGATGTTGACATTGGAAATGTGACTTAGTTTCAGATAAGAACGTGTTTAATCGTGGGGATGCGAGATAAAGCAGTAATTATCAAGCACTTAATTAAAAAGCATCTTTAAAATCCACTTTTCTTCCATCGAAATGCCATTTTTATATAAGCACTGAATGACCGTGTGTATTAGAAGCTCCTTTCTGCTTTTTTCTTCAAAACAAGTGCGATCAGACATCCTCGTTGCTGTTAAATCTCACTGAGCACTAAAACCTCTATTCTGAAGTCACGCCGTGCACAAATGAAACCCAGTGTGGTAATATGAAGCAGGATATGTAACCTCACAGCTCCTCTGGACCAGATAGCAAGTGTTAAATGAGAGGAGAGTGGAGTCTTTGAATAAAGAAATCCACTCTGATTGAGGAGGTGAGGGGCTGACAATGAAGCCCCTCGCTCTGGTTGAGAGTGCGAGAGGCCGACTTGTTCATCCCTTGTTATGCGGCTAATGTGTATGATTTAACTGGGAATTATGCACATCTCAATGTGCCTATAAATGACATTATTCATGCACAGGTGCTGCACTAAGCAGCTCCTGAATGATAATTAAGATAATCTTTGTCATTTTTTTCTTATTCACGCTCGCTCGCTCCCTTTTCTCACGGATCCACTTTGTTCAGGCAATATCTCCTGTGTCAATACCTCGCTAGACTGCAGCCCCTCTCCCCTCAGCCATTGTCTGATCCTTATTCAGCACTAAAACCCGCACTAACAAGTGAGACCACGTCTATGTTTCTCCCCCGAGCCCGACGGTATTTCTGAGAAATAACGTGCCAAGTTGAATTAAAGTGAGAGAATAAAAAAAAAAGGGGGAAAAAAAACTTTTGCAAGGAAGAAACTTGGCAGCAGCGTTCCCGAGGGAATTCACCGCGCAATGAATTTCTCAAACGAGAATATGAAGACATTGATGTCGAGCACTTTGCATATGATAAGCTCTTTTTCCATAAAGAGAAATGATTAGTTTTGGAATGGTTGGGAAATGTTGCAGGGGAAAAAGTGTCCTCAGATATTAGGGACATTTAGAATACATTTAAAAAATAGAGGAATGTTGTCATAGTTAGAGTAAGTTATGCCAAAATTATAGTTTCAACTTGGCTTTTCTGATAAAAAGGCACTAAAGCAAACCATTTTTTTCCTTTGCATACATTGTTCCTGATGTGTTTGGACAGTAGTGAGGGGCACCGGGCCAAATGCTGGGTTAGAAAAGCATCGGAGATAGTTAGTGGATCCAGCTTGGTTTGTGTTATTGGGGAGAAGCAGAACCCCTCTCCATGTGGTAAACAGTGAGCGATGATTATCGTCAGAAATCCAGCTGTATTGTTTTAGCATGGCCACTTGTTTACAACATCCTCTCTCGAGTGCATGAGCTGCACTTTATTCACTTTTCCTTTGTGTGCAAATCACTCGTTTTGTTTGTATCTTTCTATTTTCTTGTTGTGTTATGCTGGCCCTCTCTGGCCCGTGTTTTTGAGGGAATCCGTCCAGTGTCCTGCAGCTGGGTTTCATTACTGCCACACCCTGTCATTTAAAACAAACACACTGGGGTTGTATACCAGAGCCCGGACAAATAGGAGCTGCACATTAGTCATTCCGTTTGTTGTGTTCTGCTTTTGTTGCTAGATACGTTTCTGACTGTCAGGCATGTGTCAGTCACAGGAAAGGTTACAACAGAGATGGAGGGCGAGGCAAGTGCTTTACACCATAGTAAAAAGCATTACGATACATTGGAAGAGAAAACACTATTAAAAAATCATATTTAAAAGTCATTAAAGCGGAAAAAAAGTACTTTACTTAGTTGTACGTTACCTTAGTATTTCCATTTGATGCTACTTTAATAC
Source organism: Harpagifer antarcticus (assembly GCA_902827135.1). Classification (NCBI taxonomy): domain Eukaryota; kingdom Metazoa; phylum Chordata; class Actinopteri; order Perciformes; family Harpagiferidae; genus Harpagifer; species Harpagifer antarcticus. Next base: position 1,943,120 of record CADEHL010001012.1, read on the forward strand.
TACACTATATATACACTGTATATGCCTCTACTTACACACTGTTTATTTTTGTAAAATATACATAGTTTAACTTGTGATAGAAGGATTATTTTTCCTATGTTCTTGTGTTGCTTGAAAGAAGGTCTTTGAAACGTCTCAAGGATGTCATTTTAAACTCTCATGACCTACATTGGACCCTTTTAGCAAGTGGCATTCTTTTCTTTATAGGACATCATGTTGCAGAGTGGTTTTAATATGCCCTATTGGCAGGACAAAAGCATTTGTGTAATACTCTCTTAAATGTATACGATGAAGACAAATAAATGATCTTTCTCATACTGCACTTTGGTTAGGGTTAGGTAAAAGCCAAGTTATGATTAAAGCATAATAAGGAATCTAAATCTGGTGTTTGAATAAAGTACAGCCACACAGTAATTAGTGACACTTTACAGGCTCTTACAGCACTGCTGAAGGAAGAACCTTGGACCACAGTCACATTTGTCATCGCTGCCGTCGCAAAAGGCAGAATTAGCTTCCTCTAAAACCCAGATTTCCTCTGCAAATGACACTGAATCATATATATTTGAACCGTGCCTCCTGGCTACAGCGTGTCCTGAAACGTCTGTAATAAGGATGAGGATGTTAGGAGCTGTTATAGCTCCAGTTTTAAATTAGAAATAACCCGGCAGAACGCTTGACTTACAGAAAAAGGTTAGCTTTAAACACAACACATTAATCTCTGCTTCTCGTTTGCACATGTATAGATCTGTGTGTGAGCGCTCTGTATGTGTGGACAGAAATGGCCATTAAAGAAAAGCAATTACAGAAATGTGTAGGGAGAAGAGACCACTGATATTCTGAATACAAATATGAAAAGAAGAACTGTTTCTGTGGAGAGAAGATTGTCTGTGTGCTGTCAGTTTAATGTAAATATGATAAGATGAAAATCAATACTTATTTGGAACATAGTACACTGTGTGCACAGGCATCACCATTACCACCTGATTACAGGCTCATATCGTTCCCCCCCGATTTGTCCACCTTTTTTTAAACATAATTTGCAGCGTTTAGGGATGACAGGCAATTTGAAAGTGCCCTATTGAATAGTCACAGGTGCCATGTTGTTGAATCAAGCAGACAAATAGCCAAAGGGTTGTCTAGGTTTTTTCAGTATGCAGGAAGAGAGCGCACGCACGCACGCACGCACGCACGCACGCACGCACGCACGCACGCACGCACCACACACACACACACACACACACACACACACACACACACACACACACACACACACACACACACACACACACACACACACACACACACACACACACACACACACTGAATGCTGTTTTATGTGACCATTAGCAGAATGGAGTCTTAGCTGAACCAATATGTGGCTCAATCGTCTCATTGGCGGTGGCGCTAAGGAGCACATTTTATGATCAGGTCCAAGCTTTGTTTGCCAAATAAATTACTAAATTGTTGCTTATTATTATGAAAAAGTAGTAAAGTCCTTCATTTGAAAACTCACTTAAGTAAAATTACAGGAGTATTATCATTAAAATGTACTAAAAGTGACCTCATATGTGTGATGTGATTATATATATATATATTTGACATAATTAGATTGTTAGTATTCCAGTGGAATTGAACTGTTGTAGACAAAAGTTTTGATGAATCTGAGGTATACGTTTACATTTCTGTTCCTAAAACAGGTTTAATCTTAAGACAAGTAAAAGGAACTCTAAGTGCAGCACTTGAGTTAGTTCACTTTCTACTTCTGTCAGGATCTTACCTCTGTCCTTACGACTTAAACAGCATCTGAAATCAGTCGCTCAGCAACAGATTTACAGAAGTGTTTAGTGACAGATCTGCATCTGTGCCAAGTGCTCAGGTTTCTTCTTTAACCTGAGTTGCACTGGTTTCAAGAAAAAGAGTGTGTGTGTGTGTGTGTGTATGTCCTGTACTCAGCTCTAACCCCAAAAGAAGTGTACACATGTGTGTTTATATCACTTTGAATATCCTCATCTCTTAAGATCATACACAACAGAATCAAGCTCACATCAGAAGCAGAGATGTGTGCGGGGGGACTGGAACATCTTTGTTCCCTCTCCTCTTTAGAGAGCTTTAGCCGGCCCGTCTTCACTGAAGCATACAGGATGTGCCTGATGTTTCCTTGGCAAAGGAAAAGGTAAAAATAGAGAAGATTCATCTGGTTTGAGTTCTGCGGCACCACATTACTTTAGGGGTGATTTTTTGGGCTGGGCTTCTTTTGTGTGATTGAAGCTCAAACGGACCAGGAAATGCAAATAATCCCGGTTCTGAAGAGTCCAGTGACGTGATAGTTGGGCCGGTACGAGGCTCGCCACATTAAAGGCAGAGTTTGAGCGAGAGATGAGAGAAGACTGGGTTAAGTTAAGCGAGAGGAGAGGACTTCAAAGGCTGCTAGGTTGGCCTGCCATATTGGGAGTGACGAGATGTGTCTTTTATTAATAGCATTCACCAGAGGTATTTGTTTCTGCTCTCAACTTGTTCCATTGTTCTACAATCACCGCAATGTGGGGACAGAATGGACCAAACGCTTCACAGCTGCAGAGCAAATTACACCTTGATTACATGCAACTGTTGGATAGTTTGGAGCTTGTGTTAGACCTGTTAGGTCTCTGTTAGTCGCACTTTGCGTTGAACTTGGTCTAAAAGTTGTCCGGGAAAACATGCACAGCAAACAAATATCCAAAGGGGTCATAACATAAATCTGCCTGAATATGGCCAAAACCTTAGTTCTGTGGGACAACGGATAGTTTCTACTCTTATCTACTTTAGCTTATCTAGTAGCTCTGACGTCTTGGTGTCCCTGACATCTTGTTCTGATAAACTCTGTTGTTATGTCTCTGCGTTAATGTCACCAAGACATTTGCTGTCATTTTGATTTCTGGCGATTCTTCTTCAGCTTATCAGCCTTTTAAAAATAGAGGTTTCAAATGTGTAATCTCTGTCGCTGTGGAGATCCACAGATAGCAACATTTTGGAGATACTATGTTACTTCTTCTTCTACCAACACAAGTGTGCTAAAACTCCTCAATTTTCATAATAATTTAGCAGCAGTGGTCTTCATTCATACTCACTGCCGCATCAGACGCTATTCCAGAGATGGCTGATTTGCATATTACGATGCGAGCTCTGCCCATCATCCCTTCTCCTCATTAAACATCCGGTATCTCGTCGCCTTTTTGTCTGTTTTCAGAACAAGAAAAGATCTCGATTCAGCCCTCTTTAATTCTCCTCAGCGGACTTGTAATTGGTGTTTACGTGATTGGCTTTCGCTGCTTTCCCCATAAATCCTTGTCAATCTTAAGTCAGTCTAGCATGTTATCAAGTGAACAGAAACAAATAACGCCACAGTAAACATTCTATAATTGACTGTTTAGAAGCGCGATCATCAGTTAGGGTTTGATTTGAGGATGTAATCTGCTTTTGCGGATTGCCAGGCCATCCAACCAAAAATGGACCGGAGAGTTAATTCAGCTCTAACCTCTGAGCCATTTATGCTCAGTGAATGTACTTGTAATGATTAAGTTTGAAAGAGCCATGTTTTGTCATTGGCCAACACAAGAGTTGACTATATAAAGACCTTCAACTAGAAATAATTAGGATCTATTTGAGTGCTGAGTGTGGTGGAGAAAAGAGCTAAGCTTGTTAACGAATGTGGTGGCAATTAAATGGCTCACCCCCCCCCTACTGTTTATGTTTTTTCATCACCTGAAAATGGATTATAATTCCCGGGCATTGCTTGACCATAAAGTTTCAAAATCTCATCCAGCATAATTGAAATGATGCGACTGAGCATTGTTTTTGTGAGGTTTTAAATTGTTTCCCCACAAAAGTATTTTTAGTCCCCGCAGAGTCCACATGAAACCTGAGCTTGGTTGAAATGAGTCCGTGCTGCTTATTTGAAATGTTTTCCCCCCTTCCTCCTCTCTGTTCATTTCTCCACATAGTTTAACATTAAAAATCAGGTCAACCTTTAAGATTTATGAGCAGAGAGGGAAAAAAAAGAATTAATGGTATGCTATTTTTATTCAGTCAGTCGTCTGTTAATTTGGTATGACCTTAGTCAAAGGCGGTGAAATAACAAACTCTACTTACTACTTAGCAAACCCCTGGTCTCCCATGTTGCTTTGCTGAGGATGTGAGAAAAGGAACCAGCCTGTGTTTCTTATCTGCAAAACTCAACACACAGGAGCTCTAAGAAACGAATACTCTTTCATCTCATTTCATAGCGTATTGTTTCAATCAAGCTTTTTCTATTAGTCGATTGAAAATGCGTTTTGTGCGACAATATCCTCGATTGGCATTTATAAAATAAATCGTGACAGCCGAAAGACGCAGCTCGTCAAGCGATGATGTGTACAAGAAATGTTGGCCATAAAGCTCGACGCTTCGTCTCTGAGCGTCTTTGTCCGCGAGCCAAAGCAGAGGTGCGTCACCGCTTTTATTTCCCACCTTTCTCTGGCTGATGAGGTCCCAGTGTGACTCTCCTCATGACAGCATCCAAACGTTGCTGCCTCAGAGGACTGAGCGCTCACAGCCCCCCCCATTGAAGCATCCCTGCAGGGGTTTTCTTCACACAGTGGCTAGAGGGGAGGGGGTGAAGGTGAAAGTTTGGCACCCAGCGACAGATCTCCAACAGGGGAGGCCTTTGTTGCCAGGTTGCTCACACTCGGCAACGTGGAGTCAGGTGGCCTCTGACCTGACCTCTACTCCGAGAGAACCGGTGGGCTGAGAGGCCGAAATACCCCAAAAATGAAAGAAACAGGCAAACTTGCTTGGAAGAAAGGAACGGATTGGAGGAAGGGGAGATTGTGGGGGGGACGGCATGAAACAAAGTGCTCAGAAATAGGTCAACCAGTATCTCATTTTTCTTGCTAAGCTTGTAATCACCCTTGACAGGCACACTGTGGAACAGGCTATTCACTCTGAATTCGGTGAATTACGGACCCTAACCATCCGTCTCATGATATAAGGGAACATTCAGAAGATGGAAGTTGTTTGATCTTTCATACTTTTGCAGACGAGTGTGTTAATAGTTGGGATTGTCTTTTGGTGAAGCCAGTCTTATGTTTTTATGGTCTCCACGGAAGAGAAAAGGAGACTTGTTGATGTTTTGCTCAAGGGCACCTTCGAAGGATTAATTATTAACTTCAGCAGAAGGCATTATTTGACTTACACTTCACCCAACTTTTAACACATAGTTTCCAGAAGATGCAAATAATTTTCCACAGGTCTTTTGATTTTCTGGACTATATTTAATCTGTTTACATCAGGCCAGATGGATTATCAAAGTAAGAAAAATCCAGAAATTATTTAAACTGACTGCAAAGAACGGTATTACAAAACCAGGCCAGATAAAACCAAAACTAAACCTGGATGACTCTAGATGTGAATGAAACATTTGCAATTTAAATATTTTCACCAGGAAAGGCCTTTATGAATTCCTTACTAAATTAGATCAGAAAATGCATGCAGCCTGGAAATAATTGTGTCCCACTGATGAATGTTCATCAGAAAACGATTTTCCATCTCGCACACAGATTCAAATGTGATCTTGTTAAGCTACCCAGGGAGTGATCTCGCCCATGGGTGGCCGAAGGATACTTTGTCGCTAATGAGGTGTGCACAGGCCCCGTGGGCAATGGCAGTGTCACGCCAAAGCTTTTTGACACCTAAGGGCAGCCGTACAGTATGGCCCAGTGTTGGCCTGTCTGCTGGCATTCACTTGACGCTGAAACAATGAAACACGTCGACCATAAAACCGGGTTTTCATTGGTAATTTTGATCCCTTCCACTCTAAATACCCATTTGAATATGCACTTTACCCATTATGTCTGTGTTAATAAGAAGTCTCTTTGAGAATGTGCCCATTGTTGAGTGAGTCTGTTAATTATGACAGCTCAAAGTGCCGCTGTATTCTACTGACTCCTCCTCATAAGAAGCATGATTATTCATCACCCCGATAAGAATTAATATGCAGCAAGGCATGCTCCCAGAGAAATATTGTTTTTTTTTTTCTCTTCCACCAAATTTGAATGCTCCAAATTACACATTCAATCCATCTTTGTTTACGTATTTAACCCTGTTAAACATGGCAGCACTTTGTGACTTTTAAAGACCCGTGGCTTATTGGACTTGGAGCTGGCATCGCTAAGTGACAATTTGGATTGTGTTTGCAATCAAATAAACACTTAATGTATCTGGGGACGTAAACAAATGTTCATTCCACGCCATGCATCTGTTGGAAATAAAGCTGGGCGTCGGAAAAACCGTTACAGTAGTGATGAAGAATGAATGTATTTTTAGACGATTAAAAAGAACATACTATAGTCATGTTCTGATATAGTGGATTGTCCTCAGCGGAGGAAGGTCAGAAAGGGAGCAGCACAATGAGGGAAGCTCCGTAAGCCCTGAAAACTATAATGTGAAGGGATCAAAAAACCCTGCTGTTTGTATCCAGAGCATTTAATCAAACTGGCATTAGTTTAGCACTGTAGCTTAAACTTTGCTTACCTCCCAATCCCAGCCGGGAACTTCATATTGTTGACAGTAGCTCCGAATTCAGCCATAGACTCAGCAACTAAAAGGATAAGATGGGCTTAAAGGGCTTTTTATAACCTGGCTATTCACCCTGATACACTGTCAGTGCAGAGGACACACTGCCTGCAACACCTGTCCCACAGCACAAAGGACACATTTCAGGTTCATTCACATGCAGGGTTTTCAATTAGACCAATTAAAGCATATTCCTTTGACCTTCCTGCCTGTGTCAGGTTATAGCCCCTGTCACACTGTCCCGAAATTGACACCAGATGGACACACGATAAAGGAAATGTTCAAATTCGGCTGTGATCGTAGCAACATCGGGCCATCCGTGAGGGCATCTATGACCGCCGGTAGAGTTTCTCAGGCTACGGCAGCAACTTCGTGAGTGGCAACTTCGTGAGTGGCAACTTCGTAAGGCACTCGTGAGGGCATCTTGTCAAATCGTTTCATCTTCGTGTTATCATCGGTGCATTCGCCCTCACTCTGATCGGGGCGAATGCCCGATGGCACCGATGATAACAAGATGCCCTCACGATGGCCTTACGAAGGGCAAAATGGACACACGAATTCAATACGAAAATGAACCTTCTCAAGGTCCTTCGGCTATTTTTTGGCATGCCAAAGATTTTGCCACCGCTCACGAAGTTGCTGCCGGAGCCGGAGCCTGAGAAACTCCACCAGCGATCATACGATGGCTTAAGATGCCCTCACGAATGACCCGATGTTGCTACAATCACAGCCGAATTTGAACATTTCCTTTATCGTGTGTCCATCTGGTTGTTTTATTGCACAACAAAATCATGTAAACATATTATGTAAATAACCCAATTTGTGTTCTGTGAAACTAAAAAGGATATAATATATTTTGAAAGAGAGTTGACAGGAAGTTGTTGTTGCTATGGAAACAACATTACGGATAAAACGTAATATTTTCTACATATAAAGACGGATAAAGTAAAGAACAAAGTCTGAAGATATCAGTACAGTATCATAGTACTGTAACATAATTGTTTTTGGTAGTTTCATTGCAGTTGTATGTCTTAAATGGAATGTAAATGTTGCCTTCCTGTGTGGTTCGGGGCCATCTTCGTGCGAAATTCACAATTCCATATTCATGTGTCCATCGGGTGTCAACTTCGAGTGTGACAGGGTCTTAAGGAGATCAAGTGGCCTAGATGATCATTTCTTCATTCAAAATGTTTAACAAACGTCAACAAAATAGTAAGGGTGTATCAATAATAACAAGGATATTAATTAATGCAACTGTGTTTAAATACCAGTTTTAACAGCATTCATAGTAATGCTGTGACCCAGCCGATGTATTCTTTATATTGTCATTGCCTCAAATATATCATATATCTGAAAAAAGTAGATTTTAAGAAGCTGGTGAATGCAGATTTAAAGGCAACATGCTGTTCCTAGATGCTCACTTCAAGAATTCTTATCAGGGCTCGGACACTAACTTGCACTTTGCATTATTTTGTGATAAACAGCAGAAATAAAGCAGAAGCAACTTCCAACCGGCTGAAAACCAATTTGAACAGCAATAAGACAAACCATCAGATCAGAGCATTCATATGGTATCCCTGCAGCACCGAGCGTGTGTTTCCTGCATGTTTGTCTGCATTTGTGTGTGTGTATGTATGAGTAGTTATGTATCCGCGGTAATATAACTAAGAATCATGATGCAAGCTTTTCGCCCAGAGTGTTTTGGAGCTCATTTTCAAATGGTAATTTGCCTTATCCGAAGCAAACTCACTGAGTGTAAGTAAGTGATTATTTGCATGGCTGACAATCATTCGGCACGCCTGCGGTCTTTTTCCAAACTGCTCCAGTTTGTCCAGTCTTTGGAAGGGAAAACTACTCAGGGAGGGCCAGTTCTCTTTGAAATATCCTTTCATTTACCTTATCATTAGACACAAATGTGGCATAGTTAACAATGACTTAAAAAAAGAAGGAAACACAGAGCCAGCCAGTACTTCTTCATAAGGCTTTGCAGCCAACACAAATCTTTGTGAATGCTGAATACAGACACACTTAATCATTTTATACTACTTATTTTTGCTTAAACTTTTTGGTTTTAGCACCTTAGGCTTTGGGTTTTCATCAAGTTTCTGTGCTCCAATTTAATTGCTTATTACCCCATTAGAGGCATCTTGTTGGTCAGTAAGTGCAGTACAGACACCAGAACAGCAGCAGAACAATGCAGTGATTTAGTATCTGCACTCCCCCTCAATCACACTCAAATGTCAGCCACAGACTCATCAATGCCTCTAACCATGAGCACACCCCTGAGACACACACTCTCCCACACACAGCCCATATGACTACACACCAGCCCATCATGAGGATTTTTCCAGAACTCCCTAAGTCTATTCTGGTCACAATCAAAACCCACAGCAGTCAGCACACATTATTGTTATTACAAGACCTGAATTGTGAAAATGTTTCCTTTTCAATGACCGAGTTTTGTAAATCTGTTTTTCAATGCTTTCTTTTATGGCTTTAAGATATTGGAATGTTACTCTTGTATATGTTACATTTGGTCTGTACTTGTACTCGTTTTGCTTGTGTCCCAGAAGGAACAATTACATTCCCTGTGGGACGTACAGTAAAGGCACTTTGATTGATACATTAAAAAGTACCTCTATTTTGCTTTAAAGGGAATCGTACGTATACGAGAATGCTCTAAATATATACTTACAGCTTTTGGAGAAGGCTATCTATTAGTTATTTCAACAAAACATTTATGACATGTTCATCCATAGTAGTGGTTTAGTCTGTCTAAACAAATGGGCTTCTTACTGATCACTTAAATTAACCCTAGGGTCAAGGCACATGAACAAAAATGAAGGGATAATAAAACCACCAGGAACAATTCAGCATCAAGGCCACCAGCCAGCATTCAATACATGTCAATAGCAATCTGGCAGATTTCCCCCCTCGCACTGAGAAGTCTGTGAGGGGGGAAACAAAAAGTCATAGGAGTCCTTCATTTGCCATGCTCATCCATCAATCAGTATTTAGGACATTGGCAAGTGGTAATTTAATAACCAGTGACCTGGGCTGGCAGGAAGCCGGCCTGACAGACAATACAAACTCATTTATCATGGGGGGGGGGGGGGTGGTGGAGGGGTGGATCCTCTCTCTCTCTGATCCTGTGATTGTCACTGCAGGAGAAAAACACTGAGGGGTTAGCAACACATGAAGCTAAGCTCAGGGATAATGCATTTTCAGTTCAGCTGGATATAAGGAGGCTGTGAGAAAAGCTGCTCGGAGTCTCCAGACTGTACAGTATTTACGATTGGAAGTCAATGCAACATCACCTTTTTAATTTCTCTCCAAGAGGCTTTAACGGTAGCAGAAACCCTTTTTCCCCCCACTACATGACAACCTTTCATTATAGCTCGATGATGCTGATATTACGTGAAATGCTTAAACCAAAGATTCCATGATTTTATAGCTGCACTATTACATCAGATGGAAATATTATACATGTCTTTCCACTAACATTAGTCGGACATGTTTAGTATCCGTGGAAACTGTCATCATTTGTTAAAGTATGTGTATTTACATGCATTTCTGGAGGAGTTTTGGCAATGAGGTGTGGTAATTTACTCTTCCATTCCAACTTGTATTCATCCACCTACTGTACTTGCTGCTGCATTGCATTCTGGTCTATTTACTGTGACTTGTGGCGTGGTCATTGGTCCCTTGAGTCTCTTTAGAATGGATGTCACGCTTTATGATTGTTAACATTAGTTCCAGATCATGGATGTTTCAGATTTCAAACATTTTCTGCTGCACTTTCTGAACCGTTATTCTCTTTAGACATTTTGAAAAATCCCACAAACTTGAACAACACCCCAGGTTCAAAGGTAAATCTTCCATGTCCATTGCTAATAACTTTTAAAAATCAATATTTGAATGGTTGCTTTGTCCAGGCACAGAAGCAGTTCTTCCTCCACATGTTGCAACCTTTACTTACTGTTGATCTCCAGAGACGATACAGAAGGAGAGGAGGTTATTTCTGTCAGTATGACTGTATTTAAACGTCTATATTAGCGAGCCAGGGTCAGCTCAGGAAGATCGCCTCGCCCTCGTTTGGCTTAAACACTGGTTTTGTCGACTCGATGTGTGTTTGCCCACATAGAGTAACATCATATACCTCTGTGATCGCGTTGCTGCCAAATTGCAATCAGTGGGCAGGCGTCCACATGAGCTGCCATTAGGCCTCGGTGCAGCGGGTTAGCGGTCCTGCCGATGACTCACCCAGCCGCCTCACTCCTGAGGAGGCAGTAAAAAAAAACTGTAATGTGGATTTTAATGCGCTCTAATGATCCTTTGTATGTCTTGGATGCTTTTCTTTCCGGCCCAGCACCGTTGCACTCGTCCCCCTTGCCCGGCGGCATCACCTGTAAAAGTGACCACGCTAATGAGGAGGGTGATGGTGCTGATGATGTGTCAAAGTGACAAGCTGCTGCATAATAATGCCCCTCGCTAACCTGGTAACCTCGTTTATCAAGCCCGGGCAGGGGTAGTTATGTCCGCAGTAATGCATGATCATATAGAGCATGATTATATGGGGATATCATGCAGCACTTAAAGTGGCAGAGCGCTTACTGTTGCTCGAGATCAGCATTTTCGCACGGAAGGAAAAGTTGCAACATCTCAATCAGACTGTTACCAGGTAGAATAAGGGGCAATTAGATGAGTGATTGAGTGACTATCAAATCTAGATGTTTGCTCTAGAGAGCCTCCATGAGGTAGACATTACATTGTTGGATGTAATGCCATAATTCAAATGTTGGTAAAGCTACTTATAAAGAACAGAGGTTAAATCCTATTGATATTTTTCTGACTGTCCATCCAGGAGGTCAAAATGTCCACCTATCCATGAAAACAAAATGGCATCCAATTTGCTAGAGACATCCGTGATTTCTAAAGGATGAATATAACCAATCTTATTTTTTCGAATTGAAATGAAGCAACCAATCCTGAGTCGTGATGTTGCAATACGGAACTTTCTATACATTTCAAAGCACTGTTGTGATGTACTGTACTTTTTCTCCTCAGTATCCTTTGTGGTTGGCAGCTGGGACATTTATGGCTCAGGAATGAAATGGTCTAATCGATTACCAAGCAATTCATGGTCTTTAAGAATCTTTTATCTCGTGCCATCATCAGGTAAAATAATCCATTTGTACAGTCGTTGGGTTTGTATTAAAACTCTTTACAATGAGAAGTACAGCCTCAGAGAGCCGCCAGCGTGGCTGTACATTAATGGCCTTGTTAAAAACTCTATTTGAGAGCCATTTATTAAGAGTTGAATGTTCAGTACGAACAATTAAGCTCAGGGCAAGCCTCATGCTTTTAACACCGTGAATACTGAAGTCTCAGTCCTCAGGTCCCGATCAATGGGATTCTGATTAGTGCAGGCCAAAGGGACACTTGTGATTATTACCAATAAAGGGAATTAGATCAATGATTTTTTTTCTCCTTCAGTAAGGGGATCTTAAAACCTGCAGCCTGATCAAATTCAAGATCAAGTCATCAGTGGAATTGCCGCACCACCTCGCTCTGTGCTCAGACACTTTTATTGTTAAGTCAAACCTCCTGTTTCCATTTTTAAATTGCCTATTGAGTGGATATCTCTGCGGAGTTGCCATCCTACCATTAGTATCACCTACATGCACTTTATTTTTGCTTCGGTGAGGAGATGTTTAAGGTATTTACTCGGCGTAGCAAACATCCCCCTGTAATTTCATTGTCAAATGTTACAAATCATGGCAAATACAACGTGTCGTTACCCCAAGGCTATGAAAAATCATAAATGCATCTTAACACGTTTATGAATTCCCGTAAAAATCTGGATTTATAACAAAGGATGAAAAAAAAAACAGCTAGAGGTTTGATGGTCTCCTTTGAGGATCCAACCTGTGACACCTCAAATCTAAGACGTGTAACTCACACACTGTCAGTCATGTAGTCAGGTGCTCCCCCCGGTAGGAAGAAAAAACGACTCTGCCTCTGACTAATTTGAAGTGTTGTCGGTTTTTACATTTCATTTTCAAAGGCAGAAAAATACCTTTCAACACTTGTCACTCGAGGAAAGCAACAATTCGTCTGTTTGTGAGTCCTACCACACCATTTTTCTCACCACGGATCTTTGCAGGTGATAATTTTGTGTTGTGTTTCAAGTCAGTGTTGTCTCGAAGAATATATATCCTCTATAAGTGGCATCTTAAAAACAAGAAGAAATGTAAAGGAAACCTTGAAAAATGAAAATATGTTTTATGCTGTCTTTATCGACTTTAGCATTACTTGTTTTTCCATTGATGTCCTGTCCTGTCAGTCATAAAATGTGGGCGGGATTTAACCTCTTTGCCAATGCCAGCATTTGATAAAACACGATGTTAAATTCTAGTCACATTCAGTCAAAAATATTAGGACTACATGAAAGTCTTCACAGCAATAAACTCATATTGGCTGTCAACAGCAGCTCCCCTCATTTAAATGAGGTAACCCTGCTAAGTGGAGGCTTTCCAGTGCAGCAAACTGGCCTTATTGGACGGATTTCAGTCACACTTTAGAGAGGGGGCCAATCAGGAACAAGTCCAGCTGTGATGCAAATCTTGGATTTGGTCCGAAAACTGCCTGGAAGGAGAGCAAACATTCAATTGTCCCTCTCAAACACAATCAGAGTTAACAACGCTTGTAGTAAGCATCTGTATGAGGAAAGGGCCATTCTGCTATTTCTGTATGTTGAAGTGCACATTTACTGCTCGCTGGACTTAGCATAAAAGACAGGATAATGGCACCATTTTCATTTGTTCTCATTTCCAAATATTGTCTTGAGTCGATTCCTTTTAGAAATCTTTATTGAGTGTGAAAAAAAGTTGTACACTTCAAACATTTCCCCCCAAAAGTGACCTCTTTTTTCTTCTTCTTGGCTCTACCTCACAGAGTGCTTTTCAGGCGTGTGAGGCAGAATAAATGTCCCCAGTGCAGCTACCTGCTCCCGCTCTGTGATCGTCTGTATCATGTGTCTCCGCTCAGGGACTATAGCTTCACCTCGCTAACAGCTGAGACCCCCCCCCCCCCGGTGTTTATGTGTGTAAGTCACCTGGAAACTTGTGTCGCGAGGTATCAGTGGGGCGCAGGTTGCACTCTGAGCCCCAGGGAGGCTGAGTGTTGCAGGGTGGGGGAGTGGGGGGGGGGCTGCACATCCTCACGGCTCAGATGGGATTACAGGTTGCTAACACTTGATGACACAAGCTGTTTCCAACATCTCGCCCACCTTGTGTGCTGCAAACACACACACACACACACACACACACACACACACACACACACACACACACACACACACACACACACACACACACACACACACACACACTCGTAAGCTGCCGTTCACATGCACGTGTTAACTCGCCCATAAAATTAAAGTTGTGTGTGCATGCATGCTAGCTTGACTTCTTACATGAATGCACACATGCTGCTCACACACATACACAGTGAGAAGAGAAAGTCGTACATAAAATTGTATTTGTGCTGGATGGAAGAAAACAAGCAAGCAAGCATGAGTGCACAAGTACAACTGAATTGGCATACACACACACACACACACACACACACACACACACACACACACACACACACACACACACGCTGGCCCACAGCTCATCTCACTAATAGAATCAGTGTGTGATGTCACACTAATATACAGTACATCACTGTATCATTGTGCATGGCAGGATCAGCGTTTTTAATTGAGCCTTTTCGTAATGACTGAGCTTCAGACGGTGTGCATTACGGTTGGAAGGGTTGATATGATTTTCTTTTCAAATCCCAGGTATGAAAAGGTAATATCTTTCTCTTAGTTGAAGGCTGATTGGATCATCACTTAGCCTACAATTGTAGTTTTATATTTCCAAAATGAGTAACCTTTATCAACGTGTATCAAAATATCAAACTTTATTGAAGCAAATAACCTGCTATTTTAGTAAATAAATCAGATTTGCGGTACAAATGCATAAGAAATTAGAATAGTTAGAATAAGAATGTGGAGGATAACATAAAATGAACATCTTCATATAACCAGGAAGTTAATGTAAAACGTCCAATACAATTATTGATATACATATAAGAGGTTCAAATAATTTATCCACATTTTACTACAATAAATACCACATATTTGACATTATATACAGTGGTTTATTAGTCAAATGTGAGTATTGAATTGAATTAGCAGGTGTCATTTAAACTGATTGTGCACATGTCTACTAAGAGGGGTTCATACACTGAACAAAAATATAAATGCAACACTTTTGTTTTTGCTCCCATTTTTCATGAGATGAACTCAAAGATCTAAAACATTTTCTATAAACACAAAATAACCATTTCTCTCAAATATTGTTCACAAATCTGAACAAATCTGTGATAGTGAGCACTTCTCCTTTGCCGGGATAATCCATCCCACCTCACAGGTGTGGCATATCAACATGCTGATTAGACAGCATGGTTATTGCACAGGTGTGCCTTAGGCTGGCCACAATAAAAGGCCACTCTGAAACGTGCAGTTTTGCTTTATTGGGGGAAAACCGCTCACCCACACGACGCCACACACGCTGTCTGCCATCTACCCTGAACAGTGAAAACCGGGATTCATCCGTGAAGAGAACACCTCTCCAACGTGCCAGACGCCATCGAATGTGAGCATTTGCCCACTCAAGTCGGTTACGACGACGAACCGGAGTCAGGTCGAGACCCCGATGAGGACGACGAGCATGCAGATGAGCTTCCCTGAGACGGTTTCTGACAGTTTGTGCAGAAATTCTTTGGTTATGCAAACCGATTGTTGCAGCAGCTGTCCGAGTGGCTGGTCTCAGACGATCTTGGAGGTGAACATGCTGGATGTGGAGGTCCTGGGCTGGTGTGGTTACACGTGGTCTGCGGTTGTGAGGCCGGTTGGATGTCCTGCCAAATTCTCTGAAACGCCTTTGGAGACGGCTTATGGTAGAGAAATGAACATTCAATTCACGGGCAACAGCTCTGGTGGACATTCCTGCTGTCAGCATGCCAATTGCACGCTCCCTCAAAACTTGCGACATCTGTGGCATTGTGCTGTGTGATAAAACTGAACGTTTCAGAGTGGCCTTTTATTGTGGCCAGCCTAAGGCACACCTGTGCAATAATCATGCTGTCTAATCAGCATCTTGATATGCCACACCGGTGAGGTGGGATGGATTACCTCGGCAAAGGAGAAGTGCTCACTATCACAGATTTGTTCAGATTTGTGAACAATATTTGAGAGAAATGGTTATTTTGTGTATATAGAAAATGTTTTAGATCTTTGAGTTCATCTCATGAAAAATGGGAGCAAAAACAAAAGTGTTGCATTTATATTTTTGTTCAGTGTATAATAACATATGCAGGATATATGAAGCGATATGGCCTCAGTAGTTTTATTAACTCATATTAAATTAAGTAACATTTAGGGTTATTTAAGTGTATTTATAAAACTATTCGAGTGCATAAATTGAGAAGCAACAAAGTTTAATGACCTGTGCTCACCTCCATGTGGCCAGCACTGCCAGCAGGCTAAATTAATTCTCTCCTCTCCGTCTCTCTTCCTCTCTATGCCCAAAGTTATTTCATATCAGATTGAGATTCATTATTACCTGCTCACCCCCCACACTCCTCCTCTGCCCCCTCCAGATACCACTTTGAAAGACCACCGTATCTCCCAGGCCTAATTAGAATTGAAAAGTCTGCTCGTTTGGAATTGTCAACCCTCACCTCAAGCCTGGAAAAACTTCACGTTGAATTTCAAACATTCCCGTCGCACAGTACAGTATATAACTTTGCACTGACCTTACATCAGTGAAAACTGATGTTTCATTTGTGTGTGAGTAAATACATAGAAATGAGGATTAGGGGTGCCAGCTTTGACTCACATTGTCCTGTACTCCCTTTTTTGGAATTATACCGCAGAGGGTATTTTCCCAACTCAGCATGTGGCTGCTAAACATCACAATCCATCAGTCTTGGATGTTTTTGAGGGGGGGGGGGGGGGGGGTAGCAGGGGAGACGGTTTGTTTTCACACTTAAGGAAGACATGAAATAGAGTGTCCTTAACTTAATCACCACCTTGTTTTACTACATTTGCATACATTTACATATTAATTGGACCACCGATTAAAATTGGTTTTGTAATTTTAATTAAGTGTCCACAAAGGTATATGATTAGCACTGTTTAAAATACAGCCTGACATAACTAGACGCTAAAAAAGCCTCTCTGCTGCAGATTTTTTTCTCCCCCCCCCTCCTCACCTCCCAACACTTCTCCTTTCACAGAGGAGGGGATTACTTACAGGGAATGCCTGTTTCATGATGGCAATTTTTTAAATCTGCAGTAGATTAGGCTGCCATGGAGACTGAGGGGGCTAGGAGGGAGGCGGAGCCCGCAAATCATGCAGGATTTTAAAAGATTCATACATTGTAATGTAGTGTTTTAGTGGCAGGAGAGCCCCCTCTAAGTGACTTGTGAATTAGGCTGTGTTCACTCTGCGACTGAAATGAGGTCCCAGTGCATCGCTTTAGTGTCACTTTAGAAAAAATCATCCAACATGTGAAAGGTGGGGATTGGACTAGGGGCCCACAGCTGGAAAGGGCCAAGAGAAATCCCTAAGGGGCAACAAAGTCAAGATGACGGCTTTATATTTTCTTTATGTTAGCATGCAGCCTACTGTCACTCTGCAGTGTATTCACGGTTTGAGTCTGATATTGGCATCCATCATTAGATAATGTAAATTAAACACATCATTTGTAAAAGTATTGCTATTACATGTGATTGTAACCCTCGACATGAATCCATGTCACTTGATTTTGTTAATGCTTAAGCGTTAGCATGGAGGCTACTTGCAGTTTGGTCAAATGTAAGCACTGGATGTGACACCGGGGAAATGTTTTTGGTGATATTCTACTTCTGCATGTTGTGTTCTTCTGCTCTACATGCATACAAGCCTTCAGCTGGGAAACATTTGAGAAGTTTTCTCTCCCACACTCTTAATGAGCGCAGCTTTTGCCAAGTCAAATGGCCTGACATGTAACAGAGAGAGACTCGCGCACCATTTTTCTGATGCAATTACAGCGGGGTCGGGGTATCATACTGGGGACTTTTAGAAACGTAATATTACCTCATTTTGTCTTTGGTGTGGTCTGGAAGGTTTTTGAGAGACATTTGGAAGCGTTTTACTCATAAAATACTTAACCATTTAAGTGATAGGATACTGTTTCCTGGGGTCTGTCCCCGCTGCCAACCACAAAAGATTGAAAACTGAAGGAAAAGAAAGTACAGTAGGTTGGTACATTTCCCCCTGTCATCTATCATGCCCCTTCCCTGTGTCTCCCCCCTTCACAAGAATCAACAATGCTTTGAAATGTATAGAAAACTCCGTATTGCAGAATTTCCCTCTGCATGTTTCAGGATTCTTTCTGATCCTATAGCTTTTAACAGACAAAAGGAGGCCCTCTTCTTCCCTGGGTGCAATATGTCCATAATAAAGCCTGGCATGAAGCAAGTTCTCTCATTAGCAGCGCTCATACCCACCTCTGTGATGACGAGCCTTTCTGTCATCCAGTCCAATCCTCAAAGCTGTCTTCTGGGAGCCCTCAGAGTTATGGCATTAGTTTTGCTTTCTTCCCCAATCCTCCCTCCTCCCCTCCCTTCTCTCCGTCTTAAATTGCCGCTTCTTGAGTTACTAAGCTGCCCTAATAGGTACAACCTGCGCCGACTCCCTGTCCTCAGATGGAACGGACCTCTCCCGATTGCTGTTTTGCGGGCATAGGATAAAGAGCTATCCCACGATGCACCCTGTCACACGCGATGCCGGGGCTTGCGCGGTGATTTCGCCTGGCTCCCGAAACACCGTCCTCCGCGCCAGAGATTTAAATGTGTTTTCTATTTCTTGCTCCGCTGTTGACATCAGAATGTTTCCAACCTCAGTGTGTTGTGTGTGTCCCTTTCAGAACATCCAAAGCACATACACATGCATGGGACACTTACACACACATACATGCATGCAGAACACACACACCGTCAAATAAAGCCACATGCAGGCAGGGTGATCATGATATTTGAAAGAGTAACTTTTAATGTTGCCAGCAGACAGTGTGGAGGCTACAAGTCCTGGTGTATAGGACCCTGATCAGCATGCCAACACTCTGTGGAAGCCAATATTTGTCATGAAGCAACCGTTGAGTGCCAGGTGATAGGTTTGGTTTTATTCTGTCATTAAACTAGAGCACATATGCAGATTCAGTAGCAAGAATGAAATGAACTTGTGGGAGTAAGACGTACCTCTGGCATCTCCTCGGGGAGTTTGGATAATCACACCTCTTCCCACCAACCAGCAGCTTATCAGGGATGAAAGCAAAATGACCTTCAACAGGAAGCATCAGGTTTATAAGAGCCCCACACTTTATGTTGTAAGTGTAATATAGAACCAGGGACTTTACTGATGTGTGTCCTTAACACTCGGCTATGGAATCTTCCTTGTTGGAAAATCGTAGAGACCCTTTCTTCGTGTACTGCCAATCAAATCAAAATACCTTTATTCGTACCACAGAGGGGACATTTACATAGTTACAGCAAAAGTCGAAAATAGCAACATTTAAATCAGTATAAAACAGTAAAGATCAAAATATAATAACACAAATTACAATTTACAAAAATACACATCGAGGTGGACAACAACGACTATAAGTGTAGCAAACTGCTGTTCTCCATTATAACCTGGGTTAGCTTGTGATCCCAGAATCAGTTTGGATCTGAGGAGTGCAGCCATTTAAGCCTATTGTGTTTGATAACAAAAATGACTCCTTAAAAAGAAAACTCAATACATAGCTAAACGTTCACCATTTTGCATGTCAGAGTGCAGCAGATGTAAAGCTGATGTAGGATGCCACCTTCACTCTCCCGCATGCCCCTGGTGTAGATTCTGAGTGTGCAAATCACAGAATTGTGCCGCACACTGTCAGACCACATAGGTGGCACGGGTGATAAATACCGCTTCCCTCCAATGCCTGAGCATTATCATAAATAAAATAGAGCACAAACAGCAGCCTTTGCGCACTAATGGAATTTGTCAACATGAAAGAAGTGTTATTGAGCTAGGCTTCTCCCTCTCTTCTCTTTGCTGATGCCTTGCCAAATACTTATCCCCTCTCTGGTGAGCATTTAGCGTTAACTCGCGGCAGCTCCTGGGAATTGCATGGGCGTAATGAAATTACCTCGGCACAAACAAATAGGGTCAAACTCTCAAGGAGACGAGCATTAGGGCCGCATTTTGCTAATTACGTGGTGCGTTCCCGCCGCCGCCTCGCGGAAGCTGCACTGTATACCCGGGATCTGCAGGACGCCACCATGTCCAATCCTAAGTAAACACGCCACCAGGAGAAGAGTCGAGGAAATTAAAGTAGCAAAATGGGATTACAGTAAACAACACTTAATATTTTGTCGATTTGCGGCTTGATAATTAACAAATGTCACGCTGATTTGCTGATGCTACATGAGCAGGATGAACACAACGCTGTGTTCTTTTGAAATGGACAGAATGTCAACGCCAGCTTCTCTTTGTACCTGGGTAAAGAAAGTAAACACATGCACGGACATACGAGTCAATATCCCCCCCCCCACAGCGCCATTCTACCCTTCATCATAATGGCATTTCTTTACCATAACAATGCTATCAGATCTGTTTTCTGCAATTCGTCTCACCTGTGTTATCACTGCCAGCAGAGCAAGATATGCCATTACCTACATGACCGTGACAGAGCGTTTTGTAATTATTGAGCATGCCTCTGTGGTAATTACTTCAGTTTACTGAATTATAAAAGCTGGATGGGGGGGGGACGAGGAGCCACGGCCCTGAGCGGAGACAGAAATATTCTTCCGGAGGCTGAAGAGCTGAGAGAGACTTTCCTTGGCAGTGGTATTATCACATACACTCATCTGCCAGAGACTGTTGACAGAAAATATGCCCTATCAGCAGAAATAACCACTCGTTTTCTCTCTCTTTCCGCATCCGCCCCCCCCTTCCTTTCGTCGCCACCACGTGCCCTGACAGTCTGACGAAAGACAAAGCTCCCCACTGAGGGATATCAATAAATCAGAAACAAACAACAGAAGCGGAGACCACCTATTTCGCCTCCCACATCAGCCCGGCGCGAGATGTCGTCAACAGGCGTTGGTATCCATTTGGTAATCTTTCTCTTGCCGTTCCTCCCATGAGCCTGAAAGGAGCAAATCAAGGCTGGATTACGCCTGCTAACATGCTCGTAAATTTGGTATTTATTCAGAGGTAAATTGGGATTGAAGGAGGAAAGCGCTCTGGCTGGTAATCCCTCCACATTGAAGGGGCCTGTAAGCTGGCTGTTGTCTATGTGTGCATGTGTGGTAAACATCCACATCGAGGATTGAGGTTGACTTTTCATGAACTACAAAAAGATGTAAACAAAGCTAAAGATTTAAATAATGGCCAGAACATTTGAAAAAACAGTATTCAAACGCCACATCGCACACAACTGTCTTCTCTTGACAATTATCGAGACAGAGTTACATCACAAGACAAGACCACAAGGTCTTAGAAACACACCATTGTCTAAAATCTCATAGTACGCTGTTGTTTCAAAATGCTCCTTCATAAGAAGCAAGCGGCCTTTTCCTTACCATGAGAAACGGGCTCAGAAAGTGAAATGGATTTCTGGTCTGTTTTTCAAAAGTACATGATTCATAAAGTCAATGCGGAGGGTTTCTTTCTCCCTCCAACATGGTGGTCAAAGGTCAGGGTCCAGAACTGATTGAAGATTAGTGCCTTGCACAAGGACACTCCAGCAGGTTGTGGAGAGGATTGAACCCGTCTATCCCTCCTGTGTTCTCTCCTCTTGAGCCTAGCTCAGGAGCGGAGTTCATCCTCCAGATTTGGGGTTATCCTCGTGGCCCTCGGCTCCTTATTGGCTCTCAGGCCTGGGGGATAAGAGTGGGTGAGCGCGGCTTCCTGTTAGAAACATCCCAGGGATTCAAACTGACAACCGTCCAACTCCACAACTGGGCAGCTTGTCTGGCCTCCAGCCCACTGCAGCTTGTTCTCCGCTGCTAACAGGTATCGACGGAGCTGATGGGGCAAATCATCATCTGAGAGATTTCTTGTTGTTGCCTTGCTCGGTTTGAATCCCTGGGCGCTCGGGAAATTCCTATTCTGGCCGCCTCCGATCCAGATACTCTACTACCTGGAGGGATTTCCAAATGTCTCGCTGAATGCGAAATAACCTCCACCTAACAAAATAAAACCCCTCAACCCCTCCTCCTCCAGCAGCAGCATCGACACAGAGAGAAGAAAGGAACATGGACTAACTGGCAGTGAAGGCAATTTGTCGCTGGAGCTCGCTCCCCCTTCTCTCCTGCACCATCCAGATTTCCCATAAGGAATGTGCTTTGGTGTAATTCATCACCGGGCCCATACGGCAAACCGCTCGTTCTGGCGGTGAAATATGAGTCAGTGCGGGGAGGCATTTTCACACGGTAGCTTCGCTGAATGGGATATTATTTTGGCAAGCTCCCACAAGATCCTCCAACACCTTTTTTTCTGCTGTTGCAACACACTGTTTATCAAATGTCTCTAGACAGCAGAGGCGCACAATAAACATCAACCGGCGAATTACAAGCTTTGATTTCCGGCATATTACGGTGTCCCATAAATAAAGGTACAGGGAGGAAAACACGGCACTCCATCATGTTATAATAACATGCCTGTTTATGAAGACGGAGGATGACAACAGCGTACCTGCCTGCGAGCGTGAAGCTGAATGATAGCATTCACGCTCTGGGAGAGGACACGAGGTTGTGCAACATAAACGTCACTCTGCTAATTAGCTGCCTTATGTGGAAAACTGCAGTTCACTTTAAAGTGTGCAAGCCGCAAAAGAGTGTGTAAACTTCTCATGCATTTTGCAGATGTGCTGGTCCATGGAAACAAGAGAATAAGCTTCATTTCCTACACTTTCAACTTGTAAGGAAGTCATAAAAGGTCTGAGGTAACAGACTCCTTAATTACTTTTATTTGATAAACATGTCAATGACTCCAGGGTGTGTGGGGTGAGCTAGTGGAAATAAATTAGTATAAAATAAGTCAGATAAAGTACTTATTTAAAGCAGCAACTCATGACATTTGAATTGATGTCAGTTTGCTTACGTCAATTACAGATTAGAAGTGATCGAGTGTCTGATCTTTCTATTCTCATATTTCTGTCTATAGCTATTGGATATTTAAACATTTTAGTCTGGACCATTCATATGGTAAGGAGTTAGGAAATGTGGACTTCTGCAATAATGACAGAAGTCATCAGCCTCCTACAGATTTCCAAAGACTGAACCAAAAAAGACGTCCATGTTTGATGAATGATGTTGCCGTAGGAACAAAACAGATCCACTTCCTGGACGACTTCCTGGAATATTTAAGTCTTGTGTTTATGGAGGGGTCTGATTTGTTCAAATAAAGGAGCTGCTTTCTGGACTACATTTTTGAGTGACATGTTGTTGTGACCAATAGGAGGAGAGTTTCAAAAATACAGAATATACACTACAGTATCAACGATTTGCACATAGTGATATAAAACTAAGACCACTTTTACACCTGTCTTGTTGACTTCCTCACATGGAATTAAAGTGAGCACCTTCCTGTGATGGCTGAAGCCTCCGTCTGGAGTCTTCACCGTGTCAGCAGCCTCTCCTCCGCTGAGCCATTTTTCTCTTAACACTGCGAAGTTTAGGAGGCGGGCGGGCGGGCGGGCAGGGGGCGGATGGACGAGGGGGGTGCGTTTAATGCACAGTAAACAACTAAAGCACTTCAAGCCTTTAAATCCCGACAGGAGAAGAGGAGAGAGGGAGGGGAAAGTGGGATAGAGAGAGATGTGATGAGGGAGAGGGGGGGGGGGGTGGAGCCAAGGGAGAGTCTCTTTTCCCAGTGGGAGATGACAAATGCCATATGTCCTGAGCACAGCGCTTGTGTTAATCCTTGGCGGGTCCCGGCAGGCTCACATCCGACTCTGCGACCTCTGCACCTCCCATCCTCTCAACCTCTCCCTCTGGGCGGGTGGATGAGGGGCTCGGGCCTTCAAAAAAATGTGTTTGTATGTAGAAAAAGGTGCGGAGTGCAACTAATTCTGTTTCATATTGTTATTGTACAAAATGACCAACAAAGCCATTTCCCCCCCTCAAATCATACGCCCATTTTTGATTGATTTGACTTGCCTGAGATAATCCCTCCATCACAGTCAACATCTAATCTCCTTTATTGTTTGTCAAGCTCGTGTTTGCATGGATTTGTTATGAACACTTTTCCTGTTTCAAGGATCCATCTCACATTTGAGAGAAGCAACTTTATAGACCAACACATGTATCCTGACCTTCTTTAGAGGCTCACAAAAGCTCCAGAAAGGAATCAAGCTCATAACCTTTAGACTTTGGAAAGATGATCAGTAGGATGTTTGAGTATTTGTACTTTCTGGGCTATAACATAAAACATGAATCAGTAAAGTGCTTTAGGATGGATTCCAAACTGGCTCCAGAAGAGAGAGAAATCTGGGCTGTGCTAACATCAGATCATTTCCCTCTGCGTGCAGTTCACTGTCATCACCTTACAGGAGTTCTGGATACTACATTCCAGCTGCCACCGACATCCAGAATCACCTGAAGGGGCTTTAAACATTTAGCTTTCTTATTTCATATTAAAATGAGCAGTGCCCTCATTTAGAATAAACGTCAGTCGTCAGTGATGGTTGTACCAAACAGACTGATGACTCCAGTGTGTCTGCGTTTAATACTTTGACTGTTCCAGTCATTCGTCTCTGCTCAGAGCCTAAACAAAGCCCGGGCCTGCCTGCGCTGAACCCTGAACAGCACCCAAACTGAGAGCTGGAGGCCGTTCAGCTGTAATGATGTGGTTAAGGAATGAACTTTCCTCACTTACGAGCTGAATCAGCTTCTTACTGTACCTCCATGAACCCACAGACGGGGACTCTGTTTACAGCTGCACTGGGGCCTGCAATCTGCCTGTGATCACACAACATAAACTGAATCAGTATCTTGATTTAACTGCTTTTTCATAAGTGAATATGCTCATAAACAATAGTCGTGTGATATGTTGATAAAACCCGTTTCTTTATATTGATTTATGGTAAGAAAATGTGGGCATTTTAGGGGGATTTTCATGCACGTGAAGCTGGATAAGAAAACAACTTAGAAGGGGTGAAAGGTTCATGAATTACCTGCATATTTTACTATTCAATCATTTCTTCTTTATGGACGGCGGATGATATAAATGCAGAATGAGGTGAAAAATTGGTAATTAATCCGCTGTGGGTGACTCCGGCAACGCATTACCCAGCCTGCCCTGTTTGTCTGGCTAACATTAAGGGGCTAATTTTCAAAATCTAGCGTGCAGTCAATTTCCCAGGATGCCTCGGGGGGGTAAAGGTAGGGAATGACAGGAGGGGCTAATTTTACCCGCCTTATTTACCCCTATGTATCATCCGCCGGCTCTCATCTGACAGGACTGACGGTGGGATTGAAATTAGACCGACTGTGGCTGGCGTTGAGAATTTATGACACCGCCCTGGTATTTGTTTGTTCAATGTGTGTGTGTGCTAAAGTGTGTATTCACAGTGTGTGTGTGTGTCTAGTGAATACATCAGAGAAGAAAAAGAGGGAGAAAGAGAGGAGGCGCAGGGAAAACCTGGGGAAATACATCTTTTTAATAACAGTCAGTGAGGTTAATGCAGCTTACCTTGGAGTGCCGACAGCAGCAGGAAGAGGAGGAGGAGGTGAGGAAGGGGGGAGTTATTTGACAGGGGGGGAGACAGACGGCGTGCAGAGAGACGTTTAAAGCGGAGTTTACCTACACAGGAGTCAGGCCTCTGTGTCTGATCGCTATTTGTTGTACAGAAGAGGAAGAAAAAAAGCAATAGGGGGGAGGAAGCGGAGGCAGAGGGGTGAGAAAAAAAAAAAAATCAAACTCTTAATACTATTGTGTGCCTATAACCATCTGTCACAGCTAGCCTGGAGATGAGACTGAGATTAGGAGGAATAAACGTCGGGGCCGCAGAGCATCGGTAAAGCCTTCAGGGCAACAACAACAAAAACAGGACAAAAAAAAAACAGAGAATGTGGAGGGGGTGTAAGAAGAGAAACGAGCGGAAAAATAAAACTCACGGGGGACATTCTAATTCTGAGGCAGTCATGGATTACAGATTGTAACCTGCGCTGACAACGGGGGGGGGGGAATGACGGGCAATATTACAGCGAGACTTGGAGGGGTCTGGATGGTGATGATCATGATAGTGGCGGCGATGATGGCAGTAATGACGGCATTCGCACGGCTCCATCTTGCGTTACTTCTAACAGAAAAAGGGTGCTAGGGAGGTGGTGTGTGTGTGTGTGGGGGGGGGGGGTTGAAAGGAAATAGTGTCTTCTTCTCCTCTCCCTTCTTCTTCTTCTTCTCCCTGAATGCCGAGGGCTTAAGGAAAGGCATTTGGTGGCTCCTGAGGCATCCGCGGATCTCCCCTCCTTAAATTCACCGTGAAGGTTCTTAGACTCCCTATTCAGGCAGGATATTCTCGTGTTATTGCTTTTAGAAGACAAACCTCACAAAAGCACAGTGTCATTGCTTCTGGAGAGCAGAGCCCTGGAAGAATACCTCGGAGAAATATCTCTTTTACCTCCCCTCTTTTGAATTATT
Source organism: Harpagifer antarcticus (assembly GCA_902827135.1). Classification (NCBI taxonomy): domain Eukaryota; kingdom Metazoa; phylum Chordata; class Actinopteri; order Perciformes; family Harpagiferidae; genus Harpagifer; species Harpagifer antarcticus. The sequence goes on from CADEHL010001012.1 coordinate 1,969,501, forward strand.
ATGTACAATGTGACACAGAAAGCAGCAGTAGGCGTCTTACGGTGCTTTGCATTCATGACGCAAGGGAGCAGAACATAATGTGCTTTACCGAGACGGCTTTTCATGTCAATTCATTTGCACCCAATTGTACTTGTAGGTGGACGAAATAAAGGAGACATCAGGTTGTGTGGATTTGTCTGTGTTTGAGATGTTTGCTAAATCAATGGTCAATTTGGAGGCCGGATTGTGTTGGTTGGAGGACAATTCGAATCACTTGCAGCACTTACATCACATCTATAAGATAGTAGTAGTGGAGATCCTGACTTGTACCACTACTAGAAAATGTTATTACGAGTTTTATACCAAACTTTTTTTTTTCAAATAACACATATGATGGCCTACTTCAGGGATGTCCAAACTACGGCCCGGGGGCCAAATGCGGCCCAAGCGCCATTTTGAATCGGCTAATAAAAAAAGTACAATGAAATATGGCCCATAAATGAAACTTGCTTGTCTTATATTGTACTTCTTAAATATATATGTAAACTTATATGACACAGTATTCATGTATTCATAAATGTAGTCAATTCAAGTAGGACATTTTTTTTTAACAAATATAAGTTCATAAGAAAAAAGCCCAATAACTTATTTGCATAACACACTTGAAATACCCTTCATATCTCCTCTTGTTATAACAAAAGTATTGCCAACAAACTTTGGAGACCTGTGATGTAGGCTTTTTTCAAGCATCCTTTACCTACATTTGATTGACTTTGCTATCTTATAACTTAACTGATAAGGCGATATACCTCACCTCTAGTGAATGGCCCAGCTTCGTATATTTTTCCGTATGTGGCCCTCGGAGAAAAAAGTTTGGACACCCCTGGCCTACTTGAAGAACCGACGACCAAGAAGTGGCCACCAAAGGATGATGTGTCCAGTCCTGTGGTTGTATGAGTCAGCCTTGCCCCCCCCCCCTCGAGCCCAGGGAAACGGTACGCATTCATGAGGAACAAACAGGACATCACATCAAAGTTGCAACTCACAGTGCAGGCTTTCAGGTTCAGTGTTTAGCCGCGCTGCAGCGTTCTGGAATATTCAGACAACTCTTTGAACTAGTACGTGGATTCCCTGGGATAATTAAAGCAGGGCTTAGTGACTGATGATGGAGGTTTTGCTGTCTGTTGTGTCTCAGCATGGTGGACAGCTGAACTGAATGTAAGGTCAGACAGGGCTCATCTCCTTTTACCCATAACTCCTTGTGTTTCGCAGTTTTTTTAGGGATTTCTTTGTCTTCGAGGAAGGCTGACTCTTGTATTTTGAGACAATTTTGTCTCCAATCCCAGAGTGTAAAGAAGTGCACCTGTCTGCAAGTGTGCATGAATGTGTGTGTGTGTGTGTGTGTGTGTGTATGTATGTGTGTATGTCTCTCTGTGTGTGTGTGTGTGTGTGTGTGTGTGTGTTCAGCTGCCCTTCTCGCTGCCCTTGTCATACTGGTCCCAGTGCTGCAGGGCTCGTTGCTGGTTGGACAGCTCGGGTCAAGGTCTCCCCTCTCCTGATCTGACCGACGGGCTGTCACGTCAGCCCGACCACTGGCCGAGTCTGCAGGCTCACACACACACACACACACCCACACACACACACACACACACACACACACACACACACACACACACACACACACACACACACACACACACACACACACATGCACTCGCACACACACTTTTTCCTCAATGACAAGCTAACACACACACTCAGATAAACATCACTTGCATGTACACACTGTCTGAAAAGGACAGCAACATTAACTGACAGTACACTGTATCCACACACACACACACACACACACACACACACACACACACACACACACACACACACACACACACACACACACACACACACACACACACACACACACACACACACACACACACACACACACACACACACACACACACACACACACGCACACAGGCCCCCGCCCTGCTGTAGATTGACAGTGAGGTTTATTGCTGCTAATACTCCCAGCTGTAGAGGCAGAGCAGCAGCATCCTAATGGGAAATGGACTCATTTCCCAACACGATGAGTACAAGGGTGCGGCACACGCCCATATTTGGTCAACAGGGGCGGTTAATCTGTCTGACCCTCTCCGTATTGGTCGGAGACCGGAGCAACCGTTGTCTAGTTTGTCAAAGTTGTTCCATTTGTTGTCTCCTGCACACCAAGGGATTTATATTTGGAAGTTTGTTCAGAATAATAATAACAAGAAGAAGAAGACGGGGTGAGAGAGTGCCACCTAGAGAAGGGACGTTAAGAGGAAGTCCAAAGGGAGAGGATGTGACAGTAATGACCACCCGTTTTGATTGACAGATAATCTTTGGCAAATGCAGGGTGGAAACTTATTAGAGCTTGGCATTAAAGATGGAAACTAGAGTCAAGACTAAATCACAATACATTTGATTGCATGTAAACAAAAAGTCAATTTATACTCGAAACAAAATCATTGTAAGAACTTAAGACGTATATTGTTCTCCCTATTTTCCATTTTCATCTTTCATATAGATAGTATTATGCCCATTTTGGGATGAAACTGATCACAGTGATGCTGCGTTGGCTGACATGTTTCTGCATTTCAACGAATCTCGTGCTATTTTAGATTTTCTTCATTAAAGGCATTAGTGTTTCACGAGGCTCTGCAGCGTCCTCGTGCTAATTAGGTGTCTATATTTCTATATCCCGTTATTGGATTTATTTTATATTGTGCTTAATAGTAAATAGTGTTTGAATTTTAAAACACACCTCTTGGGTGCAACATAAAGGGGAATTTTTAATCACATTTTCTGTAAATGAAAGGACCCGGTCTGCTTCTCCCCTTTTTTTCAATTTTTCCGAATGTGTCTTAATGAGTTTGCAGGTTTCTTAAGCAGATACACACACTGATTATATTTTTATATATTTTTACACCGCATCTCCTCCCCACTCTGGTCGCAGCTGGAGTCCAAAATGAGAGATGGGTGAGGCAGGGGGGGGAGTAGGTGATCATCATAGTCATCATCACAAGGGGTAAGAAGAAGGATGTTGGTAGTAGGAAGCAAGGGAGGGGGGTAACATAGTTGATGATGGTAGCCGCCAGTTGCCTGGGTAACCTTTTTTTCATACTTTATTTATTTTTTGATGATTTATTCCCGGGGCCCGGTGATGAGGCGTGTTAATGTGGCGCCGCCTCTACCTGCTGATGGTCGAGGGACGCGTCTCCCTGCGTTTCAGCCTGGCTTGACAATTAAGACCTGGGCGACTGTAGCCAGGGGTTAATACCGCTCATTAAAAGAACTAGGTCATTAGCGAAGAATCAAGGCTCTTAAGGCGGCAGGGGATGTGGGGTGGGATGGGGGGGGGGGTGATGGAGAGACGGAGGAGGAGGAAGAGGAGGAGGAGGGGCGGCGGTGCCAGTAAACTCTGCATCTTGGTGAACACGAAGCCCCTTACATTAATTAACCTCCCTTTTCCTTGTTGGGGAGGTGTAGGGGGGTTCAGGCACAAAAAAAAAAATCCCCTGTTATCATATATCCACATGGCTGTACACCAATTAATTGCGGGGAGGAACAAAAAAAAAAAAGAAAGCTAGTTTACAGTCCTCCCTGTGGTCGCCCTGTGTTCCTGTGTGAGCCCAAGTTACATTATTTCAGAGAGATGAAGGGCGGGAAGGGGGGGGGGGGGAGTCTAATGTCTGTATGATGAGTAAAAAGGGTATTAAAATTAAGGAGGAGAATCATGGCAGAAATCAGCCTTTGCTTTACCACAGGGGGAAAGGAGCAAATAAAAGCCACGGAAATGAAAATAAATAAGCTTTGCTAATACCTCACCTTAAGGAGCCGGAGCCGCGCCGGTAATTTGTTTGCGGACTTTATTATTAAGCTGTTACACAGACTGTTTGACCTTCAGTGGGGGGGGGGGGCTGCTGGGTATACTGTAGGGGGCTTCTTTTTTTCCACCGAACCAATGTTATCTATGTTACAATGGTAAAAGACTCCTGTAATGTCAAGTGACCTACAGAGAAGATCGCGGTGTTCAAGCAGCTGATACATTTCAAAAGTCAGATTCATTTAGAGGAGGAAAATGAACACAGCGGAAGCAATTCACTTGTGTGGTGAGGGAGAGGATCATGTCAAACAGTTTGAAGGTGTTAACACAGGTGTGAGTGTTGAAAATGTAGTTTCAGACCCAGATGACCCAAAAATGGAAAACATTGTGTCCCCAAAGTGCCTCTCCAACCACCATTTCCCACACATGATGCTATTTCATCTCTGCCTTTGCTGCACACACTACCGAATACATGAGCGGAGCTAATTGTTTAATAATGGCTGTTCATTTCTGTGGGGTACATTCAAGCTCACAGATCTATAATTGTACACCTATTTGTGTATTTACTCAGGCTTCACTGTGAGTTTCAATAGAGGCGTGTGTTCGAACAGGTTAACTCCATATCTTCCTTCCTGCGGGGGGTAAATGTCAAACATTATCTAGACTTGGGATGAGAGTAATCAACAAAGAATGAGTGTAGCCTTTCAACACGACACACAAAGGTGTTTAGCTATCTAATATTCTAAGAAGGCTTCTACTTTGAAGTGTCATTTGGGCAGAAGTGGACGTCTCAATTTGAAACAACGCTCCCTTAATATCTAGATTATATGAAAGGTAACTCTTCTTTCATTTCCTACAAAAAAAAGAGTGTGAAGAAATTCAAGGGGGGTTAAATTAGCCTTGGTCTGTGTGACAGTGTTTTTATCTGATAATTTCTCAAGCGTCATAATGAGACGGTACCGAGCGATGGAGCGATTTGAATTTAAATGATATAATACTTGAGATAGCCCTAATTCGCCCATACATATTTAATCTGACATATTATCTCGCCCCTGCGACGCCCTGATATGATACGACAGCTCGGGAGGGGGGGGGCGCTGCAGTTTGGAGAGCGCTAGAAAAGAAAGGTGGTGGAGAATTCACTCTCTGCAATCAGAGCCACTTTAGACGCCGAGTGGGTTTGTCATGCTGGTGGCAAAAAACGGAGATCTAGTTTTATTCTGTAATACATGATGCAGTGAAGCACCTCAGAGGAGAAAGGTCAACAACGTTCTCTGGACTTCTGACCAGAGAGCTGACTCGAAATGACTTTTTAATCCCCGTTAATGTATGCTATTATAACCAGTCCCATTTTAATCAGCATGTGACCTTTTACACACCGTAGCTACTGTATGTACTCCAAAAGTGCTACTATCCATATGTAATCCTCGTCTGCCATTTACTCGTTTTCTGGTGTCCTACATTTCCCAGAATGCCTAAAGATGTTGTATTTTGCACCTGAATTCTGGTCTATTTGACTCTGTAGTGCTTTGTTTCTTCTGTGAGCAATATTGCTCTATCAATCAAAGGATTTACTTTTCTTGCAACACAAGGTCTTATAGTCATATGATCTGTGACATAAGGTTGTCCCCCTTGTAGTTCACTGACCCTTACTGTTGTCTCTTTTTTAATCCCTGCATTTTACCTGACCATTGTGTCACTTTCTCTCTTTCGCACTATTTCACTTCCTTGTCTTCTGTATAATATGCGTTTGTGCATGACAACTAAAGCCTTTGAATGTGGAATTAAATTAGAATTGAAACTTTAGTGGCGTTCTTTAACATCATCATAGATTCTCCAGTGTGTGGAACTCTGCCAAAGGGACTAAATCCTTCTGTCTCTAAACACATCCCTTTATCTTGGTGAAAAGTCCCTATAGGTGTGTAGTCAGGTTGAGATCTGGTGACAGAGAAGCCATTGCATATGATTTACATAATGTGTATCAAACCTCCAGGGAGGCCTCATGCAGTCTCATCAGTGACCTGTGTGGAGATTTTAGCATAGTGGCCACAGTTGGAGTTAATGGTTAATGGAGTAAAGACAGAACAAATACTCTTTGTGTTAGTCAAATTCAACGTTTGTCAAGATGAGCAACCTGGGACGACATTAGGAACAAAAAAATAGGACCCTTGTTTTTGCCCAGCTTTCGAAACGCACCAACCTGGCAGGTGTTGCCGCTGTTAACACAGAACATATCCCCTCACCTCATGTATTATCTCCCGCGTAGGCCATAAGCAGCGGACTGTGTTTTGTGCCAAAGCATAATTGCAGCTATAGTAGGGTAAGAAATAAGAGATTTGCTCAATTAACCAATACAGCACAGCTGAGGACAGCACCTGTGCAGATTGCAGTCCCTGTTCTTTCTGCAGATAACATGGCCGATTACCCTCTGAAGTGTGTCTGGTACCTACCTGGTGCAATGCAGGGGATACGCCATGCAACCACATTGTGTTTAATCGCTCTGCGGGTGTTAATATGCCGTCGTGTTTGGAGTGTTTCATTTTCGCCCGCCTGCTGTAATGAGAAGCTGCCAGTTTTTAACAGTTGGATAACATCTCGGGTTGTTCTGGAAAACCTGCGAGTCGCTGGAGCAGAAGAGAGATCCTGCTGTTTTTCTATATGAGCACAAATGAAATAACCTGTTTACATTCAGCAGGATGCTAACATAAAGAGAGAACGCTGTGCGAGCTGGCGGGAGATACCAACGTGGCGTAATCCATGTCTTAAAATGCACCTGTGTGTATTTTGTTCAAAGTCATTTGTTTTGATACATGCTTTTAAAAGGAAATGACTACGTTGCATTGATTGGCTAACGTTACTATTATAAGCTACGTATGTCTGCTGTGGTACAATTTAAGATAAGATGTCAGAAATCATTTGATTTGACCTTTTAATGTTAGATTTTGCGACTAACTATTATAAAATATACATTGTTTAAACTTTTTAATAATTTAAATATAGATTTTTCAAACTTAGAATGTACCAAATAACATAAATGTGCGTATATACATAGAAAGAAAGCAACATGACTTAAAATTGTGGTCAGTTACTTGCTATACTATGATTTAAAATGTATCCTATATCAAAGTGTTTGCTCTGTTGATGACACATGTACCAGTAATATAAATCCATATCAAATACCATCATTAGACGCTTTAAAGTCCACTTTCTTCTTCAGCTGCTGCCAAACGCTGCTTTCCTCTGACGCCAATAATTAGCTCTCCTGTCATTGCACCCCCTATAGATGCACTGCATTACATGACATCAGATCAAATGGTAAAACACGCTAATCCTCCTGTCGTGGAATAAAAAGAGTGGTGTGCACGTGGCGTCTGTACCGGGGCTGCTGGTTCCCCAACACAAACAAAGCAGACACTTTCTGCTGGCAACATTGCCTCAAAAAAAGCAGAAAAAGTTGCTTAGCAGATGTCAGTTGTTGTGTTTATCTCGGTGGTTTTCCTTCGCTCATGCATGGATCTTCTATCAAAGAGGGCTTATCCGAATAAAGTGCTTAAAAGCTTTGCAGACGCCTGGTGATCTGAACCATTTTTGGCTTGATCTGCAGACTAAACAAACCATAATGATGCAAGCTTGTGTAAAGATGTACACAGCAGTCCAACAACAAATGCCTGCGCTTCATGCTTTTATTAATGTTTTCTCTTCTTTTCATCAGCTTTTGTCCATATCTTTGCATCTCAACACAGGGGTGTGTGTTTGCTCCTGTAGAGGTGCAAAGAAACGGACGGTCATAAATTCATGCAGACAAACGGAGAGAAACGTGTCTTCCTCTGCTTCCGTCCTGGCCTTGCAAACTCAAATTTCCCTCGGGACAGTAAAAGGGATTGCAGTGTGTTCTATGCAAGACGTAATCAAATATATTCAAATATTCCTCCAGTCGGAGAAAGACAGCCATCCTGCTGAAAAGGTGTATTTTTGGGACGATATAATAAGCCCACCGACTCTCCTGCTGCTGCGAAGTAAAAGCGACAACAGCATTACGGTTTTAACACTCTGTATTTTGTAACAAGGTTGGATGTGGGAAGAAAGTTAGCAGACATCCTCTCAAGACCTGCCGGTCTCATTTCGATGCAGAGATAGGAGCGCCGGGGTTCTCCTCTGAAGTCACAACTTCTGGCTCACATGACGGGAGCGAAGACGTGGCGAGATGTGCTCGCTAAAGCCAATCAAAAGACCTGAATTCTATTTGTTTTGTTTCAAGGGAAGACGACAAAGGGGGCCTCAAGGTCTTCTTCAAGATGGCTCTGAAGCCTGAGAGGAGGAAAAAAATGGAGAAGGAGAGAGGAAGGACCGAGGCTTTCAAGTGGCCGTCCTTGGTGGGACCTTTGCCGCGGTGCCAGGTACACAGCTTTTAGGATTGAGGGGGGGTAAGGGATGTTTTTTCATGTAAGTGCGTGGTTGGGAGTTATTAATATTCTCAAAGACATAATTTTCTCCCCCGGATTGAAATAATGGATCATACTTAAAAGGGGAAGAACTCATTTCAGGTTTTAATACGGTAAGCCTGTTGGAACCAATTATTGGAGGTGCTTTGCCATTGTCATCTTGCATTTCTCCTTGAGGAGATTAACTGGCAGCGCTGAAAAGGCCCTCGCAGTATCCAGGATTTCGCTCATTCTGAGAATCTGCCTGAAATGGAATATTTTTCTTGAATCGTGTGTGTGTGTCAAGTTCCAACGTGTTCCACGTATTTTGGCTTCATGTTCTACCTAATTATTGCAATTTGATCCTTAAGCAGGAGTGGCCTAATCCTCTGCTGTACTGCAGAAATCCTGTTTCAGAAACTTTGGTAATGCATTTGGCCTGTTTTAATAGAGACTGGGAAAGTAGCACTGTGACGGCAGAAGGACGGCCTCCATGGGAAGCTCCTCTGTTTCCTCACATGCAAATTAAATTGAGGAGACCTTGGAGGAAACTCGCAGAAAGTTGGAAGAAGTTGTGTAAGGAAGAAAGCAGAAATCCGCCGCTTTCTCATGTTCTCTCCTCCCTGTCCTGACTGTCCCTTGAATACTCTATATAAGTGTGTATGAAACAGGGCAACTTTTCAACTCTGAGCTTGTTCTGCGAAAAGCTAGCCACCTTAAAAGATGTCACATTGACTTTATTTGACATTATATGTATCAGTTTGTTGTGGATTCACAGTGCATCTGTGCTGTACACATGGTTTTAATAACAGTACTGAGGCTGACGGTTATTATATAGATTACAGTGAATTTCAGATGATAATAGCTGTTTTTATTTTGTCTCCAGCTGTGATAATTTCTAGAGTCACTAAACTCTTCCTCATGTTGTTCAGGACCCGCAGGGCTGCCTCTTAAGACCTTCTGGGGGACCTTAGACCTCATGTTGAGAAGCACTTACCTGATCTGTGTCTTTATCCTTTTCCTCGTCCATCTGATATGTAGAGAAACACAGGTCTTCTCTGTCAGACTCAATCACAGGGAAGGGATGTGTGATTTAGTCACAATGTAATAATACTCGTGCTACCTAAAGCTCACTGCAGGACATGCTCCTTTGTTATTCTCAGATTCCTCTCCTCCCCCCTCCCTCCCCCCCTCCTCCCCACGAGTGCCAGGAGTGAGCATCGTTCTCGGATCATTACTCCTCAAAGAAATGTAAGCGCGGCATGCCATTTAATTTTTTTTTTCCCTCCTCAAATGCAGTCCGTCATTAGAAATCCTAGCTGTCATGGCGATGCCATTTTTGGTACGGAGTGTTTGTTGCCTCATTTCTTTTAATTTTATCTCCATTAGCTTAATTCTTTTTTAATATTTCCATCTAACGAACTTTACAGTCCATTTTGTCTCAGTGTCTTGCTAAGCGAGTTTTATGAAGCAGGCAGTTGGCTTTTTCCATTTGAGAGCGGGTGAGGAGGGGAGGGGGGCGGGGTAATCGAGGAGGGCCCCGATGCTTTTGTCAGCTTATTTTTGGCACCTTAGCAAGCAGTTCTGCTTCTTCGCCTTGATTATACAAGCAAACAACTGCATGAAGTTCATTAACAATAAAGCACAGGCTAATTAAGCCGGGGCCCTTAGACAAACCCGCGCTGTCACCCCGCATGTGCTCGCCGCTGATTGAGCCGTTAAACATTTACCTTCTCTCGTCTTTACCACCTCACAAGGGCCTCCGCTTATTCGTCTCAGAGGGCGTTTAACCTCTCAGAGAGTCAGCTGCCGCCATTTGGGCTGTAAACCCTTTTTACTTCAAGGTAGTGCTGTTTACTTCCTGCTTTCATTATGATTGGCTTTAATACGCTGCAGGCGCCGTCATATCTCCCAGAGGAATTCTGAAATCTGTCCATCCATCTATCTACATATCTATCTATCTCCTCACAGCGTTGTTAAACACTGATCCTGTTACACTGCAGGCCATAAATTACATGTGAATCAGTCTCGTGTCTGCCCAGAGGTTGTGAGATACACCATTAGCAGAACGGCCCTCCAGCCCTTTGTTAATGTAATTTGCTTAATTGCTCTGTATCAGTATACAGATGAGACGCGTGCACTCGCTCGCTGAGGTCCGCAGAGAGCGTTCTGGACATATTTATTTGAATACTCGTCTCCTCTTATGGCTGCTGCTCCCGTTTTTATTGCTCGATGTCTTCTGATGACACAGTGGGTAAGGAGGCTAACATTTTTGAATGAGAACAACTGTACAAACAATATGGACCAGTGCAACTCTCTCCTACCCTAAGTCAACCTGACCTTTATTTCAAGTATTTAAATCACCGTTTCATAGTTTTGTCAATCTTTTATTGGACATTTAACCTTAATTTTATACGTATCTAATTTCATTTAATGGTTTTATTCCGCATTCTGATTCATTTGTTATCTTTTAATCTCAAATCTCCCCTTGATATATAACGTTTTCTGATTACGACGATTCTGATTCTGGATAAAATCGATCAATATTTAAAAAAATAGACATTTATTTTTGGGTTCGTCGGTTGGATTCAAAATTGATGAATGAATTTGTATTATGCACCAATCTCAGAAAACCTTTGATGTTCAGCCAGATGTTGAGGATAAGGTCAGGAATAAAAAGAGTAAGTTGAGATGCACAACATCATGTAAGCTGCAGGCAGAAATTGTATCTATAGTGCAATAGGGAGGTTGAGTGACTTGCTGATGCATTCTGGGACATCTCTTGTGAGTAGAAGCAGGATGATATAGAGACCTGAACTGACAACCTCAGTCTACAAGCCTTATGTATCTGGTGTAACCTTCAGGCTACCTTCAGCTGCAGCTTCCTCCTTTATCTCCTCCTCATCCTTCTCCTAGTCTTTGGTGGTGGCTGTGCTCCACCCCAGGGAGCGAGAAGCCCCCCCCCCCCACCCACCCCCCGCTGTGACGGCTTCTCTCCGGTGTTTAATTACAGAGGAGAGAGAGACGTCTGCCTCTCAGTGATGAGTCTAAGGATGAGAGGCTGAGCAGTGGAGGCTTGGCTTAAAGGAAGTGACCTTAACCTCTGGAATGCAAAAGGGTGGCTTCTGATTGGTGCAAACTGCGATGGAGGTAGATAAAAGGCTTTTTTTTATCTAAGGGTGGTCATACTCGGTGTTTTACTCCGGCTGGTTTTCAGGTGTTTTCATGGCTCCCTGTAAATCCAATATAGAGTCTGAGTGTCACTATTACTTCCTGTAGACACAGCAGAGTTAACAGTGAGCACCATTAATGTGCAGATTCACTGTCAGGAGCTGAAGTCCTGATCAAACACGTTGTCTGTAGGTTGAAGTCCCTTTCACACTTTGTTTCAAAGCTGCTCCAGAAAAAGAGAAGTTGATCAAACGCCTTGGAGGGAACCTGAACAAAGACACAGTGTGCCAGTTTGAGGACGGCCGCGACATACGAGCCGTCAAAGCGGGCGATATGAATCTGCGCTGTAATTCAGAGAAAAAGAGATTAGAAGAAGATAATGGTCTCATACCTCAAAAGTTAACAGTGAGGCCCGCGTGAACTGTGAATAATCTTATAATTACTGATCTAATGCCATTAGGCCTGACAGAAATAGAGAAAGCAACGCTTGGATGGGGCGCAGTTAATCAAGTGTGTGCTCCTCGTTGGATCATCAGTACCCCCGCGCACGCTAAGGCCGCGAGTGATGATAGGTATGACTTTAAATGACAGCTTAAAGGAACATTACGCCGCACTCATATTTGGTTAACTTCCCCTACCAAATGGTTCAAAAACGTGACATTTTTTTAATGTGCCACAGAGCTTTTATCGCCCCTTCCATTTGTGAACGTTTTTCCATTCTTTTTTCTCGCCTGGGGCTATTCTTCAGGGGGAATCCAGGCAGACCGGAGTCCCCCTCACCTTGTGAGCGCTCGTTTGATCCCCGACACAGACTGCTGAGCGCACCGTGTTCAGCCTCTGTTCCAGGTTGTACTCGCAATGTGAGAATAATAACAGAAACACAGCGCTGGAGGCTGCCTGTCTCTGATTCATGTTGTTGTCTTTTATTTCTCGGCGTGTGGGAGAGAACGCCGTGACAGAGTGCACACCCAGAGTTTGACAGTTTAAAGAAAAGATCCACCCTCAGATTGTCATCCACTGTTTGATCTCATCAGCTTGTGATGTTCAATTTGATGGCAAAGTGTTTTGGTCGAGCCTATTTTTCCTCAGTGATTGTTGCAAAACGCTCAAATTGTCTATATTAGATCATCTGTGGGATGAATAATAACTGATAAATAGAGCTACACATTTAAAACAAGAAAGTGTCAAAATGTCTGACAGTGGATTATTCTTTCTTTTTCACAGAAGCAGTACTTAAAGTTCAACATTAATCAGTCCTTTTAAGGAGTTCTAAAGTAATCCAAGTTGGTTCCAGTTGTTTTTCTGCAGGACTTGCAGTGCTTTATATCAGATTTGATTTGAGTATACTTGGATTTTTCGGACCAATATTACTTCTCTATTAAACCATGATTAATTGGATTGGGTCTTATTGTCTTGGGTCTGAATTGAACCGATTCTGACTAACCTCAGGATTCTCTTTAAAAGCTTTTATGCATATCAAGTTGAGTTTAGTCCATTTAAAAAAGGGGTACAACATTTTGAACCTTGTAAAAATAAGAAAATTGCCAAACGTCTTGGCAACAGCAGAGCCAGAATGGTGCAGTTTCAAAGTAAAATAACACGTTTGATCTCATCAGTCTGTGATATTCAGTTTGACGGCAAACCTTTTTACTTTCTGCTGTCACATTGTCTTTTTCTTGAAGAAAAACCACATAGAATAATGGACCAAGAAATGTCGTTAGTTAGTTTGGATATTTGCGTCAAACTGTTTTAGGTTGGATTGTTCTTCTTCTGCTCAATCATTTCCCCAAATGTTGTCCGCTTTAACTTTTCAAATAATCTTACCTTTTGCATATCTCTGTAGCTTTTTCATCTGACAGTAGCCCAGAAGCTCCAGGAATAAACAGTGTCAGAAATCTTTGATGCTAATGGTGTCTCCCCAGATGAAGTTCCAAAAATATTCAATTTTCATTTACAGGCGGTTACATTTTGGGAGCCCCGAGAGTAAGACTTTTGATTACACAACCTGCCATCTCTGTTGGAAGTTTGGTTTTCCAGGGAATAAACATGGCCCGTAATTAGGGAAACATGCAGATACAGTAGATGAGCGGGGATGGCGACGGCACCGGTCTCTGGGCAGCGGACGGCGATAATGAAGCCGGCTTGAATTTGGACTAAAAGTGGACTGATGGGCCCCTGGCTCTCCCCGGCCATTTGAGAGGTTTCATTTTAATTTATTCTGCTTGGAAGCTTTGTTCTGCATTACTTCAGCCAGTGTGGTGTTTGTCTGTGTCACGACCACACACCATGCATCCTTTGCACAAAGAATGACAAGAGGTGGGAAGTAGTTGAGTACAAATACTTCGTTACTGTACTTAAGTACATTTTGTCTAGTATCAGTACTTTACTCCACTACTTATTTTTCTGACGACTTTTTACGTTTACTTCTTACATGTTGAACACAAATACCTGTACTTTCTACTTCTTACATGTTGAACACAAATACCTGTACTTTCTACTTCTTACATGTTGAACACAAATACCTGTACTTTCTACTTCTTACATGTTGAACACAAATACCTGTATTTTCTACTTCTTACATGTTGAACACAAATACCTGTACTTTCTCCTTCTTACATGTTGAACCCAAATACCTGTACTTTCTACTTCTTACATGTTGAACACAAATACCTGTACTTTCTACTTCTTACATGTTGAACACAAATACCTGTACTTTCTACTTCTTACATGTTGAACTCAAATACCTGTACTTTCTACTTCTTACATGTTGAACACAAATACCTGTACTTTCTACTTCTTACATGTTGAACCCAAATACCTGTACTTTCTACTTCTTACATGTTGAACCCAAATACCTGTACTTTCTACTTCTTACATTTTGAACCCAAATACCTGTACTTTCTACTTCTTACATGTTGAACACAAATACCTGTACTTTCTACTTCTTACATGTTGAACTCAAATACCTGTACTTTCTACTTCTTACATGTTGAACACAAATACCTGTACTTTCTACTTCTTACATGTTGAACCCAAATACCTGTACTTTCTACTTCTTACATGTTGAACCCAAATACCTGTACTTTCTACTTCTTACATGTTGAACCCAAATACCTGTACTTTCTACTTCTTACATTTTGAACCCAAATACCTGTACTTTCTACTTCTTACATGTTGAACACAAATACCTGTACTTTCTACTTCTTACATGTTGAACCCAAATACCTGTACTTTCTACTTCTTACATGTTGAACCCAAATACCTGTACTTTCTACTTCTTACATGTTGAACCCAAATACCTGTACTTTCTACTTCTTACATGTTGAACTCAAATACCTGTACTTTCTACTTCTCTCATTTCCCAAACAGCTGGTTCCTTTAGTCTGAATGTGTGTTTGGTGGCGTGATCATTATTCTTTAGAGTCATTGCGTGCCTATTGATTTGAACACGATCCGTGTATCCATCATTTCCTGGTCTTCTCTAAAGAAGAGGGACCAATGGAAACGTTGTCATGTTGCCGTTGTTCAGCATGGAAACATTCATTAGCTAACAATGACATTAGTGTTCTATTAATATAAAGGGAGGTCAGGTACTCTTTAAAACAGCTGCTAGTTATGGGGACTTTTTACTGAAGTACATTTCAAAGCCTCTTTACTTTTACTTGAGTAAAGAAGTTTAGTCAGTACTTTAGTATTTTTAATCACAAGTATCTGTACTTCTACTTGAGTAAAGGATGTGTGTACTTTTGCCGTCTCTGCACTTGCTTTTAATAAGATTTGGAGACACAATTCTGTATTAGGTATCATCAGCCTCTTTAAGAAACCTTATCTCACAAACTGCTTCTAACTTAAGTCAATTTAAGAGTTGATTGTAACTTATATCAGACTTGGTGAGCTCTAATGCCATTTCAATCTCTTATGTGATGAGCACATAACATAAAGCATGAATATAACAATTGCCCGGAGAAGACATGTGTGTTTTTTTGTTTTTTGATTAACCATATTCAGCATTTTTGGCCTCAGTCGCTCAAGTTTCAGCTAGCCAATTGGATTATTTCTCCCTCTCCAGCAGCTCTGGTTTATAGAAATGTTTGCACAACTAAAACTGCAATCTGTGATGAAATTCGCCAGAAAGGACAGTGGGACAAAAGCCTTATTTCTTTCCCTTTCTTTCCCTATAACTCCTCTCTACTCTTTTGGTGAACTGCGATTTCCTCTCACCGAAATAACTGACAGCATTCTGGAAACGACAGTCTGTGCGGTGTGTGTCACCGCATGCATATGGGCAGTTACACACTCACAAGTTTGCAGGCTGGATAGTGTCACTGGAGGTGTGTGTTTGCGTGTGTGTTGTTTGTGAAACACGACAGCGAGCGATCCCACGAGGGCCTCCATGTCATGTCGAAAATACCATAACATGTGCATTACACTTAAGTAATTCTTCTTCCATCTGCTAAGTATGACAGCATTAGCATACCCATTTAATTAGTGCCGTGCTTAAAGCATTCCCCCCTTTAATCACCTCATTGTATTTACCCAGCCACTGGTAGCAGAAGGCTCCATTTAGAGAAACAAAAACAGTGTAACCGCTTTGTACAAATGATACGTATTCTCAATATTCATAGAGATTACAATTCTTCTTAATAAATTTGAATTTTTTAAGATATTTTTTTCTGTCGATAATACTTAATTATCACATTAACTTGCCACCTCTTTCCATATTGATGCATCTTCATCAGAACAACACATCTGATGCCCCTCTTTCTCTGTTGTCTCCTTTTTTTTTTAAATCAGAAGGGGGGTGGGGGTGCATTTGAAAAATTGGGAGCCTCTCTGAATGGCTTGCATTTACATTAATGAACTTGATGTGAATGGAGGTTCATATCAAGCCTCATAGATTCTGCACTGTGATTTTATTAATTGCGACAGAGGCGTCATTGTTTGTCGTTTTGACGCCAATTCAATTAAAATCCCATTTAGAGGGTAATAGATTAGGCTCTGTAAACTTTATGTGGAAGACGCCTTGTGACTGATATATGACTCTGTGAGAAAGGTCTGCTGCGAAAACAACGTGCACGTGCATTCACTCACAGTGCACGTGTATCATTCTGTAGGTGTGTCTGCCTCATCGTGTGTGTGTGTTATCACCTCCTCTTTGTTGAGTGAGTGGAATCGCTGGCAGCATCTGTGCAGCTCGGCTCACTTTGATTCATAATTGGTCGTCTTTTGAAGGAATTAGCAGCTTGTAATTCTATACTTTAATTTGAATATCCACGGTAAAGATATGTAGGACCCAATGCAGCGTGCTGTTAGGAAATAATTAGATTTTATATGGTGGCGTTTAATTGTATTGTTAAACGCGTGGTATGTTGTTCTCATTTGGATGTTGGGAAGGTGGAGAAATGTTAGCATGGGTACAGGTTCGGTTGACTGGCTTTAGATGCGTTTGGGAATGGATTACTGTGACCGTGCACAAAACGTTTAAACAGCTAGTTATAATTGTTTTACTAAATATATATTTTTTAACTCTTTAGAAGTGAATTATTTCGAAAAATGGCAAGTGGTACTGCTGTATGACACAAGTGCGATTTATGGAAATTATTCCTGCCACGAAACCAAAACAAAAAGTATTTAAAAGGTAAGATACACACATACACAATTATAAAAATGTGTCTTAATGGTTTGTATTTTTTATGTTTTGCGTTCAAACTTAATTAAAAAAGCCAAACGAGGATTTTGGTGACATTTCTCACATCTTCTAAACACTAAGATTTTGGTTCATATTGACCCAAAAATTAAACATTTAAACACAACTGAGTTTTTTCAAGGCACATAGATATAATGTGGTGTTATCCTGTCAAATGATTTGCTTACATTTCCAACACAATGCAGTCACTAATAGACATTTACACACATTCACAGAGCAGCTAAAACTGGTGTCCATTTTGATAGAAGCACATAATCATTTCAATTCTTCAAGATGGTTTCTCCTTCATTTATTCATAACAAAGATACTCATTCCTTTAAAAAAGTCCTTTATTTGGCAGCAGCATGTCCTGCTTATTCTATTTGACTGTAAATGTTATGGACACAATGGATACTCCTCTTATCGTGTTACAGCACCACTGTTTAGCACAGGTATGTGCTTCACTCCCCTTGTTAGAAGCTTTCCCTTCCTACACATGTAGTGCTGTAGTGACAGTCTGGGGCACCTGTACAGACTCACCGTGTTCCTCTGGCTGCTACACGTCTGCTAATTCACCCGGAGGAGGCGAGCGAGTGCACACAGCCACTCTGAGGGAGTGTTTCGCATTAAAAATCCTTTTGAGCCCGTGTAAGTTTGAGAAGAGTAGAGAAAAAAAAAAGAAGTCTGTGTTTAATAATGCACAACGTGAGACGGCACAGAGCAATATACATTTTTAATTACTAAAGTGACTAATATCTAGGTTTGGCTTTGAGGTTTTTGTTCCATAAAATATGCATCTGTATTTTGTTCCCTGCAGCTGAGTCGGATACACACACCTGAGAGGAGGAAGTTCAATAACATATGTTCAGGTACTACATGCAAATAAGGGAATGTGAATTTTATGAAGGGGGAAAGTAAGCTCAATAACTGTTGGAACTAGTCCTGTACTCCACGTTTCCTATCATACACAGATTCATCAAATCTGACACCTTACGGAAGCAGATGTTTTCTTTAAAATGATGTCTGGCCTCCTGATACATCCGCTACACATGTGGTTTCATACACACATTCTATAATGTCACACAACCGGAGCATCATGATATTTCCTCCTTCAGATATAAGAATTATTAGCCAGATAGTTCCTTTGACATGTGTGCAATCTAATTACCAAGCAACTAAATGTGCAGAAAAGCAACGTGTATTTCTTTAAAATGAGTAAGGGGAACTTTTATTTAAAAAAAACTTCTTTTAGGTATTCTAGTATTCAAAGAAACATGCAAAACTTTTTCAAATCTACATCCATAAAACTCCACAGGAGCAAAACTGAATTTAAAAACACTTAACGGAGCAGATTTAGCACAGTGGTGCTTAAAAGGCTCCTAACTAAACAGCTTTGTGCTTCGTTCTTGGACTTCTTTGGAGGCGATGCAGAGTACTCGTGCACAACGGGGGGCGAGAAGGGACAAAAAAGAGAATTATGCTGTATCTTTTTTCACAGTTTGTCTGCATTAATTGGAGAGCCTTCCCTTTTTAGACGGGGTGCATTATTTATGACGCAGCCTCAATGGCGCAGTCAGAAGGCTTTCACACACACGCATTATATTTTCCACACCAAGAGGCTCTCCTGACACCAACCGTGTCTCCTGAGTGAGCCGACGAGATCCCGCCTTACCTTAGCGTTCCCCCATAAATTAAAGTTAAATGAAGTCGAGCGAAAAGTAGCTGTGGCCTTTAAGTGGAGAAGTAAGTCATTAATCAATCATGTGTCTCGTCACTCCGCCCACACCCCCGGTTTAAAAAGCAATGTCCAAGGGAGACGGGCTGACATCCCACATCTTGTGTTTCTCACAGATCTGCGTCGAGCCCGGAAGGGAGAGCCAGCCTACCTAATTCTGAGTTTTGATAACTTATTCCATTTCACACTGCACACAGTCCTAATGTTGATGTCGCATGCCGTCTCTGTTGTACTTAGCTTCTCCTTTCTTTCACATCAACTCAGCTACTCTTCCCGAGACAAAGAGGGAACAACCTTCCTGCCTGTAGCTCCGTGAAACGTGTTTACCACCACTTCTCAAAGTTCAATCGACGCAATATGATGTCAATTAAAGGTGACAAAAACTTTAACACTTCCATATGCAGCGGCAGCGCTTCAAAACCACAGAATCTGACTTTGAGAGTGGAACTATTAAGCGGGTGCCAAAAATGGTGCCAAGTGTCCATATGTTTCATAAGGTGCACTTTTTTACTGAGATTTATCCTCAACAACCCCAGCCTTTCTTCATTAGTTAGTTTCTAAATAAAAACTCCTCCGCTTTTCTCCAATAATTTCTTTTATTGTTTGATTTTTTACGATTTGAAAGAGGCCCATGTTTTCTTCTTCTCTTCTGGCCTCTGCTGTAGTTTTTTGCTTGGCTCCTTCGAGCAGATTTTGGTCGTGTGTAAAACCTCCCGTCTGTTTCGTTATCTTCTCATCCCTTCCACTCCAAGGAACGTTGGTGGAGTCTTCTTCCAAAGATGACAGATCCACTACTGTTGTCCTGTTTCTGTGAAAACCTCATAACTCCAGTCGTGATCATTTAAACGCAGCAAAGGCAGCATGTCGCTGTGCAGAGACGAGAAAAGGCCACAACTATCTGGCTCATGAAAACCTCTCAGAAGAATTTCAAGTCAAACAAAATGGGTGGCCGTCAACTTCAAATATGTCATTTTTTTCCCTGAAGAGTGGAGCTGGAGATGTGAACAGCTGACTTTATTTGGAAACTCAAATCTAGCAAACAATAAGATGCTGAATTGTAGATGAAGTGACAGCTTGAACTAAATGAGAAAATAATAAATAAGTGGATTTAATCAGTAAAAGCTTTTAGTTTACTTCCGATTCGATTGATTTGAATAAAAAGAGATGTAGCTGTAGCAGAGGCTAGGTAGTGATACCTCCTTGACCCTTTTTACCTTGTTCTTGTACCTACTTACTTGTACCTTGCTACTTAACTGGTTTAACTTAGGGTACAGAGCACCAACTTCAGCCAAATGTCGACACCTTTTAGAATCATTTGGACTGATTTAATCTTAATGTTGCGTTATAAACTCATAGCACACCTATCTTTAGACCAAAATACATCCCCATAGCTACCATAGCATTCATATGTACACTTGGTACATCTATTTCAAACCCCAATATCATTGTTAATTGTGTCTATCTACTTTCTTTTCCCCATTCCCCTCTGTCCCACTCCGTCTTTAAAAACCTATATTTTCTGAACACTATAACTTTGACCTCTTCACCTCTGTGTCCTCATCGTCCTAACAATCATTTTTTAGCTCTGTCCTCTGCTCCGCACATTTGCTCTTCCTGGATAAAAGCATGATCCGAACAGCTAAGTGTCGAAGAAGAAAGCGCCGTGAACAGACATGATTCATGCTCGCTGATCTGGCTCGTGCAACAGGAAATATCTCCGAGAGGATCCAAACCAAAGAGGATGAATTAGGCATTTCCTCTGAGCGATGTTAACCCTCGCTGTGCTGCTGCAGCAGGGCTTTGTCATATTCAAAAAACATTTCATAAGTTTACAATAGTTTACAATTCTGCTGGTTTGTTCAGTGTGGTCACATCCGTGTGTTTTGGATTTATGTTCAGTTTAAAAAGAGAGCAGAGCCCAGATATATATTTAAAAGGAACATGTTAAAGCATTACTAGTTGTTCTTAATAGTATGCTAAACATGTTAGCTTGCAGAGGAATCAGCATTGTGATTTTCTATGTGTTCTTTTTTTTTTAGAAAAAGTTAAAGTTATGTCTTCCATTTTGTTATTCTCAATACATCTTGTGAACAGCTTTTGACTGCAGAACTAAAAAGTACCTCTTTAATTCAAATTGTGTCGTCAAATTCACTATAAATAACAAGCTTGTCATAATAAGATCAAGTAATAGTGTTGGTGTATGAGTATGACGCAACAACGTGTCCTTAATGGCCCCCCAGAGGCAACTACTATTATAATCAAATATTATTTTACCTCAAAAGCCAAGCTGTTACAGAACAGATTGATTTGTTTCATTGATATTTCTGTTAGTACCTTGATGTGTGTGTGTGTGTGTGTGTGTGTGTGTGTGTGTGTGTGTGTGTGTGTGTGTGTGTGTGTGTGTGTGTGTGTGTGTGTGTGTGTGTGCCACTTGTTGGTGCTGCAGCAGAGCAACACAGGTAAATACACTCAACAAATAACAGACTGTAATCTTGACGTAATTAATCAGTGCGCGAGCAACGCATCTCCCCCTGCGCCTCCACTCTTGTTTCTCTGTCTTCGAGAGAGGAAGAGGGAAGAGGAGGAGGAGGAGGAAGAGGAGGAGCAGGAGGTGGAGGAGGAGGTGCGGTCGCTCCTGGCAGCCGAGGCCGCTGAAGATCTGTGACAGATGGGGCCGAGTCACAAAACTCACAGCCTCGGGCGAAATTTATCCCCCAGAACTTTCCACAGGGTGCCCAGATTTACCTGATCAGAGAGCAGTGGAGGGAGGGGTGTGTGTGTGTGTGTGTGTGTGTGTGTGTCTGTGTGTGTGTGTGTGTGTGTGTGTTTGTGTATCCATGTGTGTGTGCTGGGCTCCAGAAATGTGCAGAGGAAGCCTGGCCGCCTGTCATGGCTGACACAGAGCCCATCTGCCTCAAACCTGTGGCGCCCTTAGATCCCCCCCCCTCTTACACACACACACACACACACACACACACACACACACACACACACACACACACACACACACACACACACACACACACACACACACACACACACACACACACACACACCTCTCTCCACGCTATCCAAACGTCCTTATCCTTGCCACAACCCCCACCGAAAATGAAACACAGATAGACACAGACCTTATGATGGCTACACATGTCGCCAGCTTTGCATACCTACGAATGCACCGGGACTTTTACTTTGAAATGCACACACACACACACACACACACACACACACACACACACACACACACACACACACACACACACACACACACACACACACACACACACACACACACACACACACACACACACACACACACACACACACACCACACACACACACACACACACACACACACACACACACACAGACTATAAAGAACAGAGCTTATGTGTCCCATATGTGATGCCACATTGAATATCCGGTCGACATTGTCTTTTTCTTTCTCCTCATACGTCCCTTTTCACGTGGATGATACGGTGCTGCTCTCTGAAAACATGGTGTGTGTGTGTGTGTGTGTGTGTGTGTGTGTGTGTGTGTGTGTGTGTTTCCGTGCAACGTTTCTGATACTGCAGAACAACTGCACGTCTGCTGCGTTGCTTCCTGTCCACGACTTTCTTCAGATAGATATTTTTCTCTACCACATGTTGAAAATGCCTCATCAAACAAGCACACCGGAGTTCCTCTCTGCTTACTATAGGCATCCACTGTGTTGTTGTTGTCATGGTCCCTATCTAGTGAGCCTTTCCTGTTTCGGTTTTAGATTATTACATGAAATTAGATTATTTCATTGATGCCAAATTCCGAAATGATTTAGTTACAGCAGCATGGTTTGAAGACGTTTCACATGGGTTTAACAAACGAATAAAAAATAACAGTACATATATATTATGCAGATGTAGCTATACAATAAACTATTTAGATACTAATAAATCAGAATATAAATTAGTCAACCTTCTATTAAAACATAATCTGAACATTGTATACTATGCAGACTTAGTGCTAAAGAGTTGAGTGTCAGCGTGTTGGACCGTCTGCTTTAGTCTTCTTTACTGAAACAATGTGATACATCCTCACAGTGTGGCTGCGCTGTAAACACATTGTTGTTCTTCTTCTGTGGTGTTTTGGGAGTAGCTGTTTGAGACACGCCGCTGCCTCCAGTTGTTGATGTGTACAGTAAAAGAACTTTGGAATACAAGACATGATTAACACATTGTAGTTAAAGACTAAATTAATACAGCTAAGTGCAGGGAGAAAGAAAGCTAAATCCTTTATAAGAAATAGATGAAACTTTAAACAAAATGCAAAACGACACATAAACAAATGCAATCATACTGATCATAATATTAAAAGATCTGTAAAGAACTGAGCTCAAACTTTACACAATTATTTATTTGATCCAGAATGCTTTTATTGAACAATATCTTATTAAATGAAATGGCCTTTTGTTTGAACCTCCAAACGACGAGTGAGTCAAAAATAAAAGCTCAAAAAAGAAATTAAAACTTGTAATAAATCCAAAATGAAATTGTTTCTGGGAAAAGTGTAAACTCCTTTTTCCAGGAAATCTGCATTTAGGCAGTTATTGATAATTGAAGATGATAAAAAATCAAGTTGTAAGAGTTTTTCCGGTGCACTTTGATACTCCTGCGTTGATTAAACTGCCGTCACCGCGGCGACAGATGAGTCGCCGCAAGTTGTTTGGCCTCTAATTGGAGAACAAAGGTGTGTTGTTGTGTCTGCGGCCGGGATGTGAGGTGCTGATAGTGTGTGTGTCTGTGTGTGTGTGTGTGTGTGTGTGTGTGTGTGTGTGTCTGTCTGTCCAATTTCTCCTAGCCATCCACTTTTTTTGCACTCTGTAATTAACACCTGCCTCCTCAGTATGGCAGAGTGACGGTGCTGCGCCAAAATGCCCCGAGCATGTGTGTGTGTGTGTGTGTGTGTGTGTGTGTGTGTGTGTGTGTGTGTGTGTGTGTGTGTGTGTGTGTGTGTGTGTGTGGGACAGAGTAAAAGTGAGTTAAAAACGTAGAGGGATTGACTTTGTCCTATCATTAGTTATTCCGATTGCCAACATGTGTGTGTGTAACATTTGTGTGTGAGAGATGGTGAGTTTAAAAAAAAGACTCAGGACTATCATTAGTGGCATTTCTTCAACACACACACACACACACACACACACACACACACACACACACACACACACACACACACACACACACACACACACACACACACACACACACACACACATACTTCCAATTTAAAAAAATGTGTCTCATTTTCCTTTTTTCGCTCGCGGCTGTGTTTTCTGGTGGCTCTATTTACCCCCCCCCCCCCCGCCTTCCCCCAACACATACAAATCTGCTGCTGGTGCCATGAGGCCGTAGAAACAAAGAAACAAAGATCACCTGTCAATCAAACGCTATGTCTGTCCATCCTAACTCATGGATAGGGAGTGGCTGCAATAAGTTGTCTCTGTTCTGCATTGTCAGTATTATGAATATCCCTTCTGATTGGTTAGCTGGCCAGCTCTGTTGTGATTGGTCAACCTCTTCTAGATGTCCCGCCCCTTAGCCTATAACGTACTATTTGTTGGAGCGTAAGCCAATAGAAGGGCAAGTGTGTGTGTTCTGTTGAAATCACTTGGGAAAGAGTGTGTGGCTTGAAGAGTTCAGATATTAGTGTGTGTATAATAACGTGTGTTTGTGTGGAGCCAGATTTACACAAACTTTAAGTGTAAGTGTAAGCAAGTATTTGATTTGATCCAGAATGTGTCTGTAGATTATAATGGCACACTTCATCTCTTTACTGATGATAATGACAGTATAATGTACGCTGAATCATAATAATTATTCATTCATTATTTGTGATCTGATCAAAAATTCCCTTTGAAGTCATTTTGGGTCAAGTTGTTGGAAATGGAATAAACAATTAAAATGGGATCCATAACAAATCAACGGTGAACAAGCAGAATAATATTAAAGGGCTTTATATGTCAAAACCATAAAGGAAATAATGTGTGTATTCGTCAGAGAAGTACTCAGATGAAAGTGGTATCCTCTGTTTGTCTGTGTGCAGATGTGTGTGTGTGTGTGTGTGTGTCTGCAGGACAGGGTTTATGACTTTACTCTGTATTAATAGCCTCGGTTGAGGTTATGTGGGCCCTTGGGTGCCTGGTAAAAACTGTCCTCCTACACAATTGAGCGTAGAGTCGTAATTTAGCCCGAGGCTCACCTACCCACAGCCACCTAATGCATGCTGGGTATTCACATGTGAAACACGGTACTGCGAGGCTGCTTTCACTTTGTGTCCTCATGCGTCACACACTGTGACATGCCAAGGCTGAGGGGAAGCTGGCTGTCATCTGTAAGGTGTCTCTCGTGTTGTTTATTTGGACAAGGTCATTGTCATGTTGTTTTTAAAATGCTCCACACTTTCAGGGAACACTTTGGGAGTAACACGTGTGTTTAGATGCAGACATAACAGTGTGTAGGGGGGTCAAATGTCATACACAGAAAAGAAATACATCATAAATCCCAGTTTTCTGTTGATTAAGCGATTCTGAGCATAGCTTGGTATTCATCCAATAAGAATCATGTTTTCAATTTGAAATCAGAAGCAGGTTAATTGCCAAGTTTGGTGTAATCTTTCTCACACATACATTAACACAGTCAGAGAAATGAGGTCGTAAAAAATATTAAATGAGTGCAGTTTCAAGCTGTGATAAAATGTCTAAAATACACACAATTAGAGCATACATGTAAGGATGTAACCTGTATTTAAATCCACATTTGATTCATAAGGATTATGGCGTTCATACATACTGTCATTTATAATTGATGTTATTATTTACACCTTTAAAGAGTGCACTTTTCATCATTCAGATTAGGAGGAATTAGGAAACCAAAGCTGTCATACATTGATTGATGCAGACGGCTTGTTCAGAACGCTACACCTGTCGGCAGGATATGAAAAGCCTTCAAACACACAATGAGTCCTGCTTTGTTTCCCACACACACCCACTCCACACACACACACACACACTCCGCACACACACCCTTCATTCTTCTCCGAGACAGGGACTTTGTTACCTGATGTCCTTTTAAAAAGCAGGACAATGTTTAACTCGCTTTATTCACAGTTGCTGTCACTCACTTCTAAAAGCTAATGAAGATCTGTAAAAGTAAGTAAAGTCAGATGATAGTCAGTCAAACTTATTTCTTTAATTGTGCAGAAGTTTGAACCGTCATTTAAATGTGGAATGTTTCTTCCACTCGTAATGATCCGCCTTGCACTCACTGCAGGGTGAAGGAGTCACGTCTCGGGCTCCTAATCGCCCACAGTTACATCGCTTTTTTTCGGGGGGTGGGCGGGGTTGTGCTTTTTTTGGCCAGGAGCCGCTGAAAAGGCAGCATAATGAAAAACAACCCGAAAAAAAAGCTCTGAAAATCTGACTTTCAGGAGTCTGGACATGAGCCAACTTCATCAGAACTGAAAACTGAGTTTCATATGGAAAGGCACATTCTGGTGAACTCACATAAAAGGCCTGTGCAAATATTGAAAGTATTCCTGCGCCAAATACCCTTCATATTTATATATATATATATTCGTATAAAATATTTTGACCATTCCCTAGTTACTTATCAAGATGTCAGAGGGGGCAGTTGGCAGAGTTTGGCTCTGATATTGCAATAACGATATTGGAGGTATCGATCACTTTTGAATCAAAATCCCTTTTCTCCTTGAAAGACGATCATGGCGTGACTTTGAAGAGTATCTGTACCAAACAAAGATGTCTGTAGAGCACCAACATACGTAGAATGATATTCAAACAAATATTGAACCTTGTGCGTTTTGAATATTACACTAGCCCCGATTGCGATTTCAATTACATTTACAATTATAGTGCAACCCATCACGAGGTCTCATAATCACATGATGGAGTGTTTGTGGGCAATTTATAGTATTTGGCAATTTAACATGTTATTATAATTTTTGCACTATTTACTACTTTATTACTTCTACATGTTCCACTTATTTTTCTAAAGCTGAACAACCGTGGAGGTGTACATTTTAGATTTGTATTCCACATTGCCTCTTTTATTTAATATTTAATATGCTACGTATTTGTGTTCTTTCTCTGCACTGTTCCCTTAGCTGTAACGCTGTTCCCCCCCCCCCCCCCTGTGGGACGAATATAGGATTGTGATAAACTCGATTGTAAACCACCAGATAGGGAAAATAAGGAGGGAAGGATAAAATGGTTGTTTCGAAAGGCAAACCAGGAGAAGAGAAAGTGTGAGAGGGAGACGTGTGGCGGACATGTTGGCGGTCACGCTCTGCTGTCACCTTCTTTCTGACCGGAATTCATCCTCCCCTGGCGACTTTCTCCCATCTGTTCCTCACCCAGCAAAACTCTGCAGCTCCCACTGCTGCTCTGCGCTACACACAGACAACTGAACACGCCAAATCATTTAATATCAACTCTTTATATGACATGCATGTGTATTTATTCGCTTAGACAATTGAATCACACGCTAAATAATGTCGTCCTCAAAAATACATCACAAAAAAAAGTCAACTTTACACACAATCTTTCAGTTTGTGTGTACAGACAGAGAGATCGAAGTACCGTTTCCCTCGATCCCGAATACAAATATATATACAAATATGTATAAAATATCCTATATATACACAATCAACAGACACATTAAGATAAAAGCACAACAATCAAATTGTATTGCACTAAGCAGACTTTTCACACCCCCTTTGTTTGGGTCTGGTGTGGCATTCTGGGATATGTAGGGAAATGCAATCTGGTTATTTTGATAAGTAAGGAGTAATGTTTGATTTCTTCCTCTGAAATGAGATGAGATAGAAGTACAACTCAAGTATAGTACAAACTACTCGAATACTGGTTATTTAGAGTACTAACTAAATTCACTTGTCTTCATTAACTGATTCGTCCCATGTGCTTGTTTTTATTTTCCTCCTCATTTTCCACACACCAAAGCCTCCTTTCATTTCCTGCTTTAAAGGAAGTGATGGCTTTCTACATCGCTGGCGGAACCAAAAGAATCCTCCTTGTGTTTTGTACTTCCTGTTCTATCTGCTAAAGACATCTTACTGAAGGAGCGTCTTTGTATTCACTTTTTAAATTCCAATTACAAAGGAGCTTTAAGATCTCTCAGTGGAGTTTGACTTAGAGTCCGTGTTTGATCTCCCGCCCTCCGCCGGGACCTTCCTCCTCTCCTCTCCTGCCTCCTCACCTTCTCTCCTCCTTCCAATACCTTTTCCTTCCCTATGTGTTCTCCCCCTTTGTTCATTTCCTTTATCTCAGCCCTTTCATCGTCTTCTTTCCTCCTTCCTCATCCTCTAGCCCCTCCTTCTTCTTCCCCTTCGTATCTATCCTCTCATGCCCCTTCCTCCTCTTCTGTCTAATCCCTTTTCTTCTTCGTCCTCCTCCTCTCCTTCTCATAGTGTCAAGCTACCTCTTCCTCTTCATTCTGTATCTCTTAAAGCTCCTTTCCCTTCTGTCCTTTTTCTCTTTCATTTCTCCTTTTCCGCCTGTTCTTCCAAGCTCTTTCCTTATTCCTCCTGGCCTCCTCACCTCCATTTTTCTCTTTACTACCCTCCTCTTTCTCTTCCATGCCCCTCTCCTTCCTCTTCTCACTCTATACATCTTCAACTTCCTCTTTCTGCATTCTGTCTCTACAGTTTCACCCTCACCTTTGATAAGTGGTGTTCAGGGACAGGAAATAAGAAGTGTGTGTGCATGCAGCTGGTGTGTGTGTGTGTGTGTGTGTGTGTGTGTGTGTTCAGCAATCCTCCAGTGGGTGCTCAGCGCTCCCCTTTGTGGAATAACAGCAGGCGACAGCTCCCACCTTACTCGATATCTCCACTAACAGTGTGCCTGTGTGTGTGTGTGTGTGTGTGTGTGTGTGCAAACCCGAAGCTACCTCGCTACCTATTGGACTTAATAAAGGAGTGTCTGGGTAACCATTACCCCCACAGCCATGCAGAACAAATTACATTTAATGGGGTTTCTTTGCCCCCACAGTCGTTTTCAGCGTTCGCTTCAAAATTTCAATTTAGTGCTTAATGCTAAGGTTTCCTTCAATGTATTATAGAGCAATATTATACCAATTACGGCGTCTGCGAACATTAAATTAAATGCATTAGCACAATATTGGAGAGAAAGGCAGCCGTTTGAGACAAGTTCTGTTCCAAAGTGATGCAGGCAAATGACCCGGGATATGAAAGGGGGCGCAAAGAGGCTTGACATCGAAATGCAATTATGGCTGTTGTCTTACAGTTTTATCTGTGCTGAATCACTGACTTTTTATATTCCATATGGTTTCTGTGGAGCTGACTGTCTTCATTTAACACGCTGCAAATCACTGCATGAAGACTGACTCTTCACAGTTCACAGGAGGGAGGTGAACGTTTGACCCCGGACAGGGACTACTTTTTGTCCTGGTTCTGTGCTTTAGAGTGTTAATGCACCTCTACTTTTATAGGTTTTAAATATATGTGTTGTAGTTTTACACAAAATGTTAGTAAAGTGGAATGTTCTAGTTTGTTAATTAATTTGCTATTTTACATAAATATCAGTCTGCTGCCTTCTTACTCACTTATGGCGAGACACTACAGGTGAATAGGGTACTTTTTTAACTTACTTACATGAAGACAATTGTTTTTTCTATTACACGTTTTCTGAAATAGCTTGTTTAAATATGCAAATGAGCTATTATCTAATTAAATATGTGCACATTTTAATACATGTCAGGAACACAAACCTGAACATTGGATAAAGTTAGGTTCAAAATGATTGTTTCATTTTGTAGTCAAATTACAATCTAACGTTTTTAAAGAAGGGATTTTGGATATCTCTATTTACCACTCCTTAAATCAGAAAGTACAGACACCGGTCGCGGTACTTTATGTTGCGTAAGAATGCTAACTTTTGGTGAATTTAGGAGAAATCTACAGACGCCAATAGACAAACTATAGTCAAATAAACACCTAAATGTGTATTTTGTACGTTTTCCTTCCAAAAGCCTGAAAGAAAACGTGATGGAATCAAAATAGCACACATTCATAATTGACCAGTGCATGATTGGTTGCTGTGTCGTTCCATAAAAGAGACACTACATAATAAATAATAAAATATATCAAAATGCAAGCTTCACAGACACACTGACAATGGAGAGGACGTCTGTATTCCACTACATTGAGGGCTTAATGGACGTAAGCCAGCAGAGAATCATGATGTCCACGACTCTCCAGACATTCTCTCAGAGGCCACATGTGACCTGTGTTCGAGGAACCACAGCGGTGGAAGCCTCGGGGGTAAAGAAAGAGAAGAAGACAACAAAAAAACAGATGGCTGGACAGGGACCAAGTCGGAGGAGCGGTCACGTGACGGGGCGGCGTGCCATGCAACTTCCTGCTCGCTCCCTTTCTGTCGCAGCAGTTGGTGTCACTACTCGCGCCGTCTGCGTGAATTCGAGGCCCCGGCTGAACAGATTGGCCAGTCGGCGAGGATCATTCGCAGAAAAACTCTGCTAATCTCCCACCGGCTGCCTCCACCACGCTCACTACACTGTCTCTCTTTCCTCCCTCAAAACTGTGTCGAGGGAGGGCACAGGATTTGGAAAACATGTCATCCTGAGCTCAGTTCCAAAGCAAGATATCCACCATTCGGGGGAGAAAAAAAAAGAAATACCTACTCTTACAAAAAGAATGCTTGGAAGTTTTCTACCATCTTAAAGGGATATTACAGCACATTCATGTATGTGTGGAGCAGCCTGCTTTCTGGTCCTTATGTGGAGGTTCATGGGTGGTGCCAATTCAACTGCTTTACAATGCAGGGGCAACTTTCCTTTATTGGAATTAAAATGGCTGACATTGCACTTTCATTTTAATATTTTTTTTTAGGAAAAAACCCTAAACAAGAATCCATGTAAAATAACCTGTATTTTATTTTATGGAATTATAGTCAAGTTCTTTTCACAAAAAAACACATTTGCACACTTAATGCATAAGAACTATACAAAATAACAACGCTAAGAATAACAACTGATCGGTACTTACCTGTTTTTGTTAACTTTTGACTTTTTTTAATATCCCAATAGTTATTTTATACAGGTTGTTCTAAATATAGCTCGTGTTATGGCAGCTGGATTTCGCACCCTTATTGTAAATGTGCCCATGATGTTCATAATCCCACCAGAATCACACTGGTTGTAGCTATTCCCCTCTACTTTAAGCAAACTAAAGCATATAATCTGGATTAATAGAGTATAAAATGGCATTTCTTAATCTGGCAGAGTTGGTGTTATGGCTGCCACATGTGAGTTATATGCAAACAAAAGCCATTACTCTAAGCCTATCTAGTGAAATATTAAAGGCCTTGGCTAGTGACCCCATGTCTCTTTGGGCCCTTAGATTTGTGCCTGCTTGGTAAACCCTCCAAATGTATTATTGTAATACTAAAACAGCATATATAATGACTAGATTTAGAGTTAAGTTGAACATAAAATGAACTAATTACAAAGTATATAATGTGTTTGTTGTTCTCCTCTCTTTTCCTTACAACAACTCACTCCTGTTTCCATCCCTCTCTGTGTTTTCCTTCAGCATGCGTCCTGCATCCAGCCCGGTGTGTGTGTGTGTGTGTGTGTGTGTGTGTGTGTGTGTGTGTGTGTGTGTGTGTGTGTGTGTGTGTGCGGAGTCGAGCATGAAAGTGACTTCCTCGCCCGTCACTGCAGCCCACGGCGCTCTCTTCAATCCCTCCATCGCCGTGATGGACTTCAGGGTCACGACTCACTTCCTCCTGAACCTCGCCTCCACTCAGAGGAGTCTTAAGATGGTGAGGACACACACTCATGTGCACACACAGGCAGGAACACACACCACACAGGACTACACGCGAGTACACGCCTCTAATTTAAAGGTTTTATCGTCACATGCAATAGCTAAAGCGTAGGTGTTGTTCTTAAGTCCCGTGCTCCTCCTACAATGTAACATTCAATATACTTTACTACAATCAATAATGGAAATACATAAAACAATAAAGAATCACAAATAAGTACAGAAATAAATCAAAACAAATATGAATAAAATAAAACGATAATTTCTATTACAGTGCACAAATTAATGGAAATAAACATATTGTAAAAAATAACAATGAAGAATGAAAAGTACAGATATACATTGAATACATTAAAAATAAAACATATATAAAATAAAAGCTCATTTCTATTCAAAGAAAGTAACAATGACAGTGCAAGAAAATTAAGACAAAAATGAATCATATATACGTATAACTATATACATACACACTTTAAAAAAGTGTAAATAAATATGTATTTCGACATTGGTGTAACTTGAGATGAATTGGGTGTTATATACTTTAGTTTTTATAAGTTTAAGTATGATTTATGTAAGGAATACTCACAGATATATTCATATTAAAGTCAGAAACTGTGTTTTGAAAAACGAGATTGTTTTAAGGTACGAAGTGAAATACTCGTAACTTGCAACTTAACGCTACATATCATCCCCTCTCTTCAGTCAATGACGTAAACTGGCATAGCATAAGATGAAACTAAGTTACAAAGTCAAGAAATGAAGCGGATAAACCACAGAAAGTGTGTGTTCTGATATAAATAGATGAAAGAAGAGAAATGTGAGAAACTCCCCTCTCTTTGAGGTTACTCAGAGTGTTGATCCGTGTGACGCCAGCAGCTAACGGCTCCATAAACTCGGACGCAAAGTCGCCGCTGCTCTCCTCAAACAGCGCCTCTCTCGTGAGTTTAATAAGAATCGTAGTAAAACGCAGCAAAGCTCGGCTGCACTGCTGTGTGACATCGCTGTGCGAGCGCTTTTCAGTCTTTACAAGCTAAATGCTCCCCATTAAAGAGCCACGCTGTCATTTCTTTCAAAGGAGTAATAACAAATGGGCCGAGGACAGTGCAACATATCTGTGCTCTTATTCTTTTACGCAAGTCTCCCATTTTAAAGGCCTGTTTACTTCTAGAGTGGACGTCTAACAGCTTAAATATTTCTATTCAAATGCTATAGCTTTGCATGAAGAATCATTATATACAGATACAGAGTACCATGGCATGTATTCAAGCAATGTTCACACAAAACAAGTACATATTTGATGTTTCAAAGTCAAGTTTTAGACCTTAAGACTTTTGCAGTCATTGCGTTCGGCCCAAAGTCATGGTTTTGTAATAAAATCACGTTATTGGCTTTCAGCTTCTGTTCAAGTCCAAAATCTAAATAAACAAGTAACCAGAGCAGGGGTCAAATGAACACATGCAGATCGATTCATGTCGCTGACCTCTAAAGGAAACGGCACTGAGCATGAATCATACATCGTGCTTTATTCATGCTTACTTCCTCTGAAAAACAACACTAATGCTAGGTCACATGGTTGCTAAACTACTATTACTTATTATACCCTCTGTTGATGGCATTATTAAATGAGAATGGACAGTATATTACGCATAATAGTCATATCATGTATTTATGTGTATGTTATGTTGCCAACTATCCTAAAGATGTTACCTATCACCATACAGATGATAGTACAATTCTAAAAAGCTCTTGGATTGTGATTCAAACTGCACTGTTTACATCAAGTCCCACACTGATATTGTGGGCTGCAGAATTGTTCAATATGAATGTATTTCAAAGGACACTGAGTAACATCCTGCATGTTATCTACCCTCTTCTAACTTGTGGACTTCTTCATTGGTGTGTCTAAAGTTGCTCATCCTTTTCAAAAGTGTTACAAATGGACTCTGCCCATATGAACTTAACCCCGGCAATGAGATTAGGCGTGCTCCTGCCCTCAGTGTACAAATGATGCGACAAAGCCACACTGGATTTATTAAAATCCACTCCAAAGTGTACTTATCCGGCAGAAAACCAGAGCATCGTTTCTACCTCTTGGCGGCGGCTGCGGGGCCAGAGGAGACGAGCACCCAGTGTACTTTAAATGTGTGAAATGTGGCGAGGAAGAGGAGCGAGGGGGGGGGGGGGGGGGACCACCAGGTGCTGCCTCTCCACCTCGAGCCGGCCGAGCAGCGCTTCCCTCTCCAATAACCCAAAGGGCTGAGATGCCACTCGCAGCCGCCGAGCCAAAGACATTTCAAGTGTGCACT
The DNA here is from genome assembly GCA_902827135.1 of Harpagifer antarcticus. Taxonomy (NCBI): domain Eukaryota; kingdom Metazoa; phylum Chordata; class Actinopteri; order Perciformes; family Harpagiferidae; genus Harpagifer; species Harpagifer antarcticus. Next base: position 2,003,543 of record CADEHL010001012.1, read on the forward strand.
TCAAAGAGGGCTCGGATTATGTTTCGCGCACAGTCTATCCTGAGGGGATCCTTTGAAGGGAAACTTACTGCAGAGCCACTGGTGGCCGCTCAGTCTGTGTGTGTGTGTGTGTGTGTGTGTGTGTGTGTGTGTGTGTGTGTGTGTGTGTGTGTGAGAGAGTGTGTGTGTGTGTGTGTGTTTGTTTGTTTGTTTGTTTGTCTAAACCCATTTTACTCACTACTTTTGCCACTGTGCTGCGGTGTGGGGACGGGCTTCTTCCTGCAAAAAAGTTTCAATACAAACAGAATTTTTATAGTTTTATTCCATAAAAGTGCACTTTTGGGAATATGAAGATGTACTTCAGCATTTCCTAAACAAAACAATAAATCTTTGTTGTTGTACAACATTTAAATGCGGATGTGGCATAAACAGCAAATGATTGTGAGTACATACTAAAGCACACATATGCTTCTCGGTCTTAAAATTATTTGAAAGTCAAAAGTTATCTTGAACATTTTTTATTCCATACATTTAAAGGCAAAATGTCACCTACAATCTTTAAAGGTATCTTTGTACTAGAAAGAGATTCCCTTTGTCATTTTGAAAACCATGGACCTTCTATTTTAGATTTTAATTTCTGTGAATATCTATAACAAAATGTAAGAAAGTGAGTTTACAAGTCGGAGCCCAAATGCAGTGCATTTTTATCAAAACAAATATGAAAATCAATTTACGACATGAATCTAAAGGCCGATCAGTCTGGAAATCACAGAGCTCTATTTGCATGATTCCGGCGCCCCAACGTAACATGGGCTGTGGATTTAGCGTTTAGCACGTGTCACTAAAGGTGGATGCTGATTAGCAGCTAACAAATTGCACGGCGCCGAGGGGAGGCAACGGAACATCTGTAGGACACCTGCACCGGAGGATGCCAGGATACCAAACACCGCTGAAAATAAAGGGACGAGGGGGAGTGTCGGGGAGAGCGAAACAACAGCAACTCTGGCAGGCGATTATCATAATTAAAGCGGCATCAATTAAAGGGGTCAATCACTGCGGCTGCCACCTTCCTCTGCAGATGGTGATATGTGTTCCTCCTCTTCCTGACTCTGCAGAGAGACACAGACAGGCTGCATTCTACCAGCACCGGGAGAAACACACACACTTAGCTCAACAACACGGCGAGGTTACATCTGTTATTATCAGTTTCTCATCCCTCATGGAACTTCACTCACCTTACAGCAACATGACGACGCAGTTAACCAAACATTCACGAGAGAGCGACCTGCATTTGGAGAATCTTCTCTTAGATATTATTAATACAAACATGCCTGTAGGAAAAACTGATGGAAAAAGGAGTCCAGATAAACATTTTAAATAATGTAATATTAACCTATCACTTGAGCCTGATGAGGTCATGATGCTTTTAAAGCCGGTAGTGGTGTAAAACGCAGATGCCCATCTTCAACCTGACACAAGACACGGATAGGCTTATATACATACGTCTTTGCTCATCCGAACACACTTGACTTTAACTAAGAGGTATTTGTGTTTGCAGGGAGCCGCTGTGATGCAGCTGCTGCAGGGTGGAGCAGGATGTGCTCTCTGTCCCGGAGCTCCATCTTAAAGCAACAGGGAGGGATTATCTACGGCAGCTCCGGACAAGGTGAGCGTTTTAATCCTGCAGCCTGGTGACAGGAGCTGCAGGAGGAGAATCTGACCTGTGGTCTGCTATACTGCATTAAGGAAAGAGGCCCAAACGGCTATAGCATTGACACATTTCCCGTATCTTTTCAATCTCCACCTCACAGCGAGGGTGTCATGCTCATACCGGGGTTAAACATGACTATTATTCCTGAAGTGCTCTCGCCGTGAGGTCACCCCTCCGCCGAATAAAAGCAGTAAACAAAAGGGGCGGAGCAGTCTCTCTTAACTTTGTCCCTTTTTTTTTTTTAAAGCAGCTGCTGACCTGAGAGGGGAAGTGTGGGTGGGTACAGCAACCGCGGGGCCCCGGCGGGGGGGCCGGCTTCCACCCAAGATGAGGACTGACACCGGGGTTCAGGGGTTAATTTGTGTAACAGGCGAATTTGCATACAAATGAAAAATGACAGAATTGTTCTGTTCTCTGCAACTTTCAATGTCATCCGCATCAAGACGGGCCTATCTGCCTCCCCCCCCGCCTGCAGCACCCCCCATCCCCCCTGTGTGCTGTTTGAAGAATATTCATTACTCGTGAAGCTGGGGCACCTTGTTTGCTATTAATCTCCACCGCAGGTCAATGACTTAATTTGCTCAACTTTATCAGTGGTGCCATTCACTTTTTCTTTCTTCCTCCGCCTGCCGCTGTCTTTGTAGCTCTTTCTAAGTGTTCTCATTGCCTCTCTTCATAGAGACCCGCTAAGCTTTTTAAAGCACAACAAAGGCACAGTAACTCTGGTCTCTGAAAGACTTTTGAACACATAAATGAATTACTTGAGAGGGAAATAAACGCCGGCCCTCTAGATTGCTCCTTCTTCTCCCGCATCGCCCAACAACTTCTGGAGAGATTTCCTCTCAAATCTCTCGTTTCTTTCCTCCCTCCTCTCTCCGCCTTGATTGGATTGATTGTTTTTCTAATCCAGGGGAAATTACTCGCAAAAAGGGGTCACATAATCATGGTGAAGAAAGGAGGGAGAGCTTTCAACTGATATTAAAAACAGAGAGGCTGCACACAGGTGAATATACACACACTGTCTTGTCGCCAGCCTTTTCCAATTATAACCCTTTCCAGATAAAACACACTAAAACCTTATTTGATCTTCTTAAGACACATTTATTGATCATTTTTGAAGCGTGGAAGAACTGCAATAATCAGATATCAGTAAGAAATCAAGACAATTAGTTCATACATAAGACTTTTTCCCATTGCTTATGCGTCTGATTAGTAGTTCAACTTAAAATAAATGCTGTCGTCTTTCAAATCCGTCACCAGTACAACTAATCAAACGTCTATTTGTGTAATGTATTATAGATCATCCCCGATGTAGAAGGCTTCAGATGGAGTGCATGCTCCATTTCAAACAATCAAGCTTCTTTAAACAAAATATCTTCCTTATAGATGGAATAAAATGCTCACATGGTGGATTACGCCTCTTTTATCCCTAATCGTTGTTTAGGCTGAACTGACCAAACAAACTGAAAGTGCTCAGCTCGCTTTAGACGTGCATGAAGTATGACACAAATAGAGGAGGATTAAACGCTTCCATGTATACTGTGGAGTATTAAAGGAGCATGACACAATATCTGAGAATCCATACGTTTGTTTATCTCAGCATACGCCGCACGTCTGGCGGAGCGGTGACGTTTGTTTACCTTCAGCAATATTTGAGAGTCTGTAAGTGAATCCTTGCAGTACATACGAGCAACACATTCTACCATCCGGCGAGTCAAGAAGACGTTTCTGTGACTTCGCTTGTTTGCCTCCTGAAGCACTAAACTTCCAGCTTCATTAAATAACTCCTCCTCCTCCCCCTTCAGGAGAGGAAAAGTGAAAGAAAGTATAAAGCATAAAGCTAGAGAGTGAGAGGGGGGGAATTTTTTTTTTCTTGTGAACCATTGTTTGGATCTTTATGCAAAAACCTCCTTTGTGTTTCAAACTCTTGATCCTCATAGGCAAAGGAGAGGAGCGTATTGATCTGTGCTGAAAGGAGTCGGGGCCTTTCATCACGCTTCCTCCTCACCTTAGACGCCTTTGAGGAGGCTCCTTCAGGATCCTAGCACCCACCGGCCAGAGATTAGCACGGCGATAACCTACCAACCCTAATAGGTAGCGAACGAAAGCACAGGCTGTCTAATTAGCGCTGATCAAAGCCCAGGACTTTATCCCCAAAACAAACCTGCACATTTGAATGGGCTGAGGAGAGGGTGGAGGAGGTGAAGGTGGAAGGAGGAGGGGAGAAGTTGGGGGGGTTTTGAACTTTTTTTTGTATTTGATGAGGATATGCACAGCCTGGCCCGCTCACCATCTCTTCTTCTCTACTTCATCTGCATGCAGATATGTAAGCACAGAGAGAGGGCTACACAGACGTTATTCATGAGTGGGACACTTTACATACCTGCACAGAAGACTGTGTGTGTGTGTGTGTGTGTGTGTGTGTGTGTGTGTGTGTGTGTGTGTGTGTGTGTGTGTGTGTGTGTGTGTGTGTGTGTGTGTGTGTGTGTGTGTGTGTGTGTGTGTGTGTGTGTGTGTGTACATTGTTACATTGTTTGGAAATAGGAATATAGTTGTGATGTGACTTTCCTTTAATCCAGATCAGTAAGCACATTCAATAGTAATTGAGGACCTCAGATGGAAATTAGCTATTAGCTATAATCTGGCATATTGCATATCGTCTCTTTGCTGAGATTAATGTTTTTGTATCCTTCTATAAATAAAAAAAATAAAAAAAAATAATAATATAATAAAGTATATATATTTGTTGCTACTATTGCACCATTTTTCAGAGATGTAATGACATATAAATCGGTTATATAAAAGGTTTTTGTATGTAAATGGTCTGCAAAGGCTAACATCTGTCCTGCCTCCCAGTATTGAAGTAAATAAATACCTTTTAAAAAAGCCTAAATTGTTGAACATGTGCTCCTCATATCAGCTGCTGTGCTGTACCTTCATCATGAGTCTTGCTCTTGGACTAAATCTAGATCTAAAATATTGTTAATCTTCAGGAGCTTTCAGTCTTCTTTTCATCTGCTGATCCTAAAGACAACATTGAGATGCAACAACAACAAAACAATGTCATTTTGTTGCCAGTCGCCTAGCAACAGTATCCTCATGACTGGAAACATTTGAACAACTAGTAGAATTTGTTCAGGATTTTCAAAGACAAATACAGATGGGAAGCAAAGAAAGTAAACACCAATGCACAGAATCTGAGCAAGGTGTTCCTCCACAAATACTATCCTATCATCTTCATCCGTTTATTATGTGTCTCCACTTGCACAGGCCGTACCTTTATTGTCTCATAAGTTCCTCTTGAAGGCAGCACATGTTCCTTGGATCCAGCTCCAACCACGATGAAGTCATAACGGCGGAGCTTCAAATCTGACGCCCGTCTGACCGCACTTTGAGATAAGAATCGCTCCAAAGTAAAAAGTCATATGTGAAAGTAATTAGCTTGATTGCAGAGAGGAAGGAGAAAAGTGCAAATGTGTCACCGCTCGAGACATCAAGTGTTTCCCTTTCATGTCGGAAAGTCTTTACGGGGAGTAGCCGACTGGCCATGGAGGTATGAACGTCTAGAACCTGGTGTTTCAGATGGAGATCGATTCTGATGTTCTTGTGTCAGGCAGGGCCATCAGAAACTTTGTTCTCTTCCCCTTCAAGTGCTGTCTTCATTAGGCTCCTCTGAGGACGGGGGCCAAGCAGTGATGATGAGGAGGCTAAAGTGCAACCGCGAAAATGTCGAACCAATTTTCTGTCCCCAGAAGTTGGATGCAAATGTACAAATTGCCCTGACTGTGAATGTATTTGAAATTTGATCACATTTCATACCCGGCGCCCCGGCTTCTGCCCCCAGAACTTCACTCGCCATCAAAAAAACATACAACGCTCTGAGTTCTCTCCTGATGAATTCCTGATAAAAGAATGTTTATTTTCCCATATTTCTGTATTCAATTTACAGCCATGTGAGGCCAGCGAGCTATATTTGCTTTAATCTTAATGGAGGCAGTTTGGCGGTCCGGTTTTGCATATATTTCCCCAAGATATTGGATGCAATAGTTTGGCATCGCAGCTCAGGAAAGTTCGGAGTTTGTGACACGGAACTGAGATGAACAGACTGACTTGTCATGCTCTGATTTCGCTTTGAAGCGCCTCTTTGCTCGGTATTTAAGATCCCATCTACCTGTGATCCTCCACACGTCGGAGCCTTCGTCCTCTGGCATCACACATATGCTCCAAACATATGTTCCCTTCAACATATGCTCTTCTAGAGCTGCTGTTGGCTATATACAATAGTAAATGTTACATTTTAAGCATTCGGCACCTTTGTGTGTATTTAAATGAGCTCTGAATTAGGATCATTTGAAGAAAAATGAGGAATTTCACGCCCTGAGAGGCATCCAGGGAAGTCATAGGAGTACAGTGTTCTTCTACGTGTGTGTGGCCAACATGCAGTGTGTGTTGGAGGGAGGATTATTACCCATTGCCTCCGTGCATTAAGCTCCCCTCATCGAGTGCCAAAGGCCTGACCCAAATATGGCTGAAAGACAACATGTGACCTGCTTAGCGTTTCACCCCCGGCTCCGCTCGCTCGGGGCTGTGGTGGTGGTCCGGTGTGTGTGTGGGGGGGGGGGGTGTTTCGGCGGTGTGCAGGGAAGGTGGGGAGGTGGGGGTCTGCTCTATTAGTGGGAGAAAGCACAGATGCCGGCAGATGGCTAGCATATTGTCCAGAGCTGACCCGAGCGCAGAATAATGAGCGGAAAGTTTCAGGTCCGCAGCCTCGCTTCACCTCCGCTCACCCTCTGTCTCAAACACTCACTCAATCATTCTGTTTGAGTTTAAATATCACGCAGCTAATTCACAGATCACGAGTTGATACTGTGGTGATAAACATGTTTCAGTTTTAGCACGTCGTTGGTCACTCTAGTTTCAGTGATTTAATGTACCTTTTGTTTTTGATGTGTCTCTCTACTGTGACATGTCTCCATGCGCGAAAGAGCCTCTTTAAGATAAGGTTGAAATTAGAAAATAAAATAAAATGACTACAGTAGAAAAATAGCTAGTGCTAAAAATATATAAACGGCTATCAAGCCTCTACAACTTTTTACACTTGCATTTTCATTTGTAAAATAATAGAATTTAATAGTATAACGCAGAAGACGTTATACTTCCTACTTTAAAGACACTTTTATATCAATTTTGTATTTAAAACTCATGAAAGTACTCGCAGTGCACAGGCAGATTCGTCCATTTGTTTTATGAAAATAAGGTTTAAAGAAAGTCCTGATAAGGTTGAACACTTCTGCAGCAGAACTGTTCTTATGAACACTTTCATGAAAGAGCAGTAATGTTCCGCTCACTTCCGAGGTGTGACATTAAATCTGTAAACAGCCTGAGAATATCATCTCTAAAGCACTTTCCCGTTATGTGTTTCTTAACACATGAAAATGAAAATCTGAATGATGTTCCACTCCCTCTGTGGTGCACACATACATGCACATATCATGCATACTCACACGTGCAACAATTTATACTTGTGTATGTCAGCCTTTCATTGCTAAAAGAGAGCTGTTTATGAAACTGCACTCTATTCTGTGACCCCCCCCCCCCCCTCACCCCTCTCTCTCTGATCACACACACATGGATGCAAATGTGTCTTTTGGCTATGAAAAAGCTGTCTGTACTCATTTGTAGTCTCCGGCCTGAGGATAAATCAGATCACGGTGATGGCGGCTGCCCCCCCCCCCCCCCCCCCCCTCTCTCATTCCCCAGCTCGTGGCCCAGGTAGTGCTGGAGGGGGCCCCGTTCAGGCAGCAGGCTGCAGATGCTGCTCTCCATCCCGCTTTGTGTCCCCCAAACGTCCCTGATGCAAGGGGAGCGGACACATTGCTGCTGGAGAGGATAACAGCAGCAGAGAGGAGAGTACCCACCATGCATTGCATCACATGGAAATTAGAGTAAATATAGCTCTATTATGTGGCAGTAGACACACAGCCATGTATTGTTTATGTTGCTATAATACAGATCTGGCCCTCATTGATGTCTCGGCATGTATTCACCAGCGCACAATTGATATGGATCGAGAGTGGACCTGCGACAGACATTAATGTAAACAAGGTTGATGTTTGCCGTGGCGCGTTCAAAGACGCCACGGCAAACACAATGCAGGCCTGTGGCCCGGCGACGGATGAATTTACATGAACTCACAGCATCGCTCCTCTTTTCAGAGGGCCGGAATTCATTTCATGCTAATGATAATGACAATAATTCACAATGGACAAGAGAGGAGGCCTCGCAAAACAACTGCGTTCCCCTCTTAATATGATCAGTCGTGATGATTTTCTCCACGATAATGATTCATCAAACGATTCTGCGGCGGTCACAAAAGGGCTCGAGTCATTAATAAAAGAACAGAGTCAAAGCACCTTGGGGATCTTTCTTCCCCTCTTCTCCCTCTCCCCGCACTCGGACCTACTCATCATTAAAGAGGGTAAAAAAGTGACTGCTACATCTGAATGAAATCTCATTGTTGCATTGCAAGATGTGAATACACTTCCATTTCAAATGAGGCCCCATTAGCATCACTAAGAGTGGTAAGATGACCTTTCCCTCCCCGATATCTAGATCTTGGAAGTTGTTCTCCTTCGTGTGAGTGTCTTCCTTCCTCCACCTGGAGATTCAACCTCCAAATGAAGATATCCAGACATCTATCGTCTTGCATATATGTATAGAGAAGTATTTGTTTTTCATATTTAGATTATCACCTGTCAGTCAAACATTCTGACGTCTTCTTTTTACCACTGTCCACACAGAAAGTGTTTTAAAACAGGGTCATAGAGTTACATAGACAACAGACAGGGAAAGTCTAAAGGACAATGCCATTGAGCGGCATCAATAGAATTAGAGCAACATGGCAGTATACTTTCAAAACATTTTATCAAGTTACATAACAGGAAATGGAAAAAAATAGTATTTGGTATAAAATATGCAACAAAATAATCTTTTATAGCTGTGAAATGGTTGGATGGTATTTGGTATAAAAAGGACATTAATTGATATGACATGTCCAAAGGCCGTTGGATATGATCTGTATTGCACTTGTTTGTTAGAATGAGACAGGACAGGAGGAGAGAAAGCGGGGGGGGGAAAGAAAGAAAGAAAGGAGGGGGGGGGATTACAGTTCGTAGGTCAGACCAATAAACAAACAACGCATCGATTTCCTGCCGCTCTCCGCCGTTCCTGGGGAAACCCCTCGCCTCCTCCATCAGGTTACACTCATCTCCACTTATGTTAAAGAAGCTCGCTCGCTGGGGGAAGCTCACCCCCCCCCCCTGGTTAATAGCATCCCTCGGACATCTCCCGGGGACGGTGCATCTGAGGTGAACCACTACCAGAGATTGGTAATCATTTTATTACAGGAAGTCGTACTCGGAGAGACGGATAAACGCTCGCGCCTGTTTACACGGAGGGAAAAAAAACAGCAGCATGCTTTCACGGCACACCGCCATCATTGTTTGCACCTATAAAACACACTTTTAAAACAGCTACGTGTGATATGTGGCCCATTTAATATTGTCTGTAAAGAACTGGTCAAACATGGACAATGTGATGTCATGACCAGTGGAAGAAAAAGAAGCAGAAACACTAATTATGTGTCTTTTGTAGAGCCATTATTTCTCACCAAAGTGCAACAATTAGACATTTAGAAATCTGGACATATGGACCAATGCGAAATCATTTTATAACATATTTAACTTGACTAATGATGTAAAAAATGGACAAGGCAGGCCAATGCATTCACACAACATTACATTACTGTTAGAATCACACATTACCAGTTACTCAATATACACTTTTCTCTGCATAACCTCACACCTTTTATTCCCCGATCAAAAAGTGCTGAATTTGCATCCTATAGCCTGTCCTCCACCACATGTTAAAGCTCTCTCTCTCTGTTTTTAATCCCTTTGCACCCTAATTGGCCTCTTTTTACTGTGAAGTGAGTTCAATCTGCAAGCACATAAAACAAGTGTTGGGTGAGGGCGCAGTCACCGTGGCACTGTGTTCCCAAGCGTGAAGTGAGCGCTTTTTCAACTAATATCCAAGCCTCTGCAATTAAACGGCTCCCGAGTCATTAAAGTAACTTTTTTGATTCTCCCCTGGTTTCACCTATTCTCTGCTGAAGACGCACCTTGAATACAGATCGCACTGATTACAGCAGGGCCTAGTTGATACGTAATTTGAAGCCCAAACACGGCCTTTCATCACGTCACTAAGTCGAGTATCGAGCGTTGCGTCGGTAACGGCGTGCGTGACCTCTTTGCCGGGCGAAGAATGGCGACAGGAGCCTTTTGTGCCGGGTGATTTCTTACAACGCTCCGGCCCACCCATCCGAACACAATGGCGCTGTTGTGTCGGTACTCGGATTAACAACGACGGGTATTGATCCGGCGCTCCTTTCTTCCCTCCGTGTCTGTATGAGAGGCCCGGTCAATATCTGCAAGCTTTGATTTCTTTGTGGCTGTCTCTGTCTCTCAGAGCGATTCTCCAAGGTTCCCACTGAGAGCAGGAAAGGTTTGATAGGAACATTTCTCCGCACACATCTTATTTAAACAAGCAGTTGTAGCAAAGGGATGTTGATTAGATAACAATGTCTGTATCTCCTTAATAGTATGAGTCTACTAGTCCATCCATGATATGATGGAGTTGCTTCCCTGAGTTTTTTGGACAGCATTGGAGCTCTTTTTCACATAGAAATAAGAGGTTTTTGATGTGATACAATACTTTGATGTATTGGTTCATCTTTCTTAAGAGTTTTTTGGCAGTAATACCTGCATTCCAAGCGGCCATTTTATGCTAATTGTTAGGTTCTGATTGGTGAGTTATCTGGCTTTGTTGTGATTTGTCACCTGATTTGAGATGTCCCGCCCCTTAGCCTATCACGTAAAATGTGTTGAAGCACTAGCCAATAGCAGAGCGAGTGTTACGCAGGGATGTTATCCTTTGCAGACCATTTACATGCACTACAACCTATAGAACACAAAGGGAAAGTTACAAAAAACTAATGCTCCAGAGCCACTATTTCAAGCATACTACATCATCGAGTGCCGCCGAAGTACTGTTCCAATGTCCAGCATACTTGGAATTCCACCGAGCCCGGCGTACATCGTAGCGAGAAATTTCGAGGGTGCACATGTGTAGACTCCGCCATCTTAAAATCCCCACAATGCTTTGCACACGGTCCAATTTCCCCAAATATGTGGCGGAAAATGTAAGGCGGGGCCTCTCATATGACGCACACTTGCTCGCCTGTTCCACTCTTCGTCTTCCGAATGCCAGGAAGGATTCTTGCCTAGCCTCTGAAGGAAGTGACTCGGAAGACGTGCTCCCAAGCAAGCGTCTTCGACATTGAGTCATCCTTAGTTCAAGGCAGTGTTTTCACATATTATGTATCAACAGATTCTAAAGGGATCTTAAATACTGTTGAAGTGATACATGTGGCAAAGTCCTTATATTAAAAACAATAATGCACTCAAGCACTTTCACCACAAAGCATGCTTCACATGGAAGTGAAGTTTTGGCAGGACATATTGAAATAGCTCTTTAGCATGTGCCAGATTAACTGGAGGGCACATATAACACTCTTTAAAAGCCTATTTGTTGCTTTCATGTTCATTTAAAGCCTACTTTTCAACTGGAAGTATTTAACAGCGAGTTCAAATCCAGATTGTTTTTACCGCAAATTCTGCCAGAGCACTCTCCATAATATTCATTTGTTTGTCTGTTTACGATATGTTTGCTTATTTATCCATCTCTTTATTTTTTAATGAGTCGGAAATCCACCAGAGAATCGGGGGGGGCTATGAAAGTTTAAAACGTGTACAGTAGCAGCGAGTGGGGGAAATATTTACATTGATGCTGTCCACAATCTCAGAAGATCCTCAAATGTAGGTTAGAACTGAAAGTTAATATGCAAATGTCCTTATCTGCTGGGATTCACAAACAAGCGTCATCCTGATTGATTTCATAAACTGCTTTTATCTTTCAAAGTGTTAATTAGGAGAGATGGGCTTTTGCTTTGAATCGTTCTGTGGCGCTTTCAGACAAAGAGAAACTTTCCCGTCCCTTAACATCACTGAACCTGGAGTTTCAAAGCCTCCCTTTAACAGAGTGGAGTGAGTCAAACTCTCGTATCATTTCATATTCTGACGTGAGTTCAGGTGCCAAGGTTAGCAATATCACCAAAATGATTCTTTTATTGACCTGGGAATGTTGCCAGACTCAATTCCTGTAAGTCTTTTTAATTTAGTTTAACTGCAGATTACCCAGAGTGCTGCAGACCACCTTCATCAATCACTGGCTGCTTCTTAGTTTCAGAACACACTCTTTAAAATGGCCAAATGAAATACATGAGTTCAGCATCCTTTGTTTTAGCTTCATTATTATCCACACTTAATGAGAACATGTAGTTATATGTGCTCTTCTCTACCAGAAAAGAACACATGCAATTAATAGTATTTATGAGATAAGATAAGATAAACCCTTAATAATCCCCTTAGTGGAGCTCAGGCGTTAGAGGAGCAACAGAATAAAAGTAAGAAAGAGAATACAGATAAGAGTAAACATGTAAATACCATGAATAGAAATAAAACAATAAGATAATTGTGAATATAATATAATATTTTATATATCATTAGGTTGAGTTTCAACTGATTCCTCGTGCTTATTGCATCAAAGGAGCCATGTTTTATTTGTATTAGATTAAATAAGATATAATTAGTTATATATTCTATAAAAATAGAAAAAAGACATTAACTGTAAATATACATATATCTATAGAGTATATCGACACAATATAACATAAGTTAGAATACAGATTAGTAGACTACATTTATATTTAATAAACCAAAACAACACAATAGACAATATACTAGTGTTCTAAGTAGTTTTAATGTTTGTATTTGATGCGTGTTATAATAAATGCTAGAATGATTACATTACATCGACATTATTTCCTCTGGAGTTATCCATCCTTTCCTCCACTAGAGATACATTTCCGTGACGATAGGATTTGACGCATCCTCCTGGCATGAACCCGGGTGTGTGAAGGTTGGATTTAGCCGGCTTTACTGTACAGGTGGAGAGGTGGCGCGAGAGAAAGGAGCCAGCAAACATGACGCAGGTGCAAGCGTTTGGCTCTGACTCTCCGACAGAAGCCAGTTTGTGTGTGTCTCTCGTCTCTGCCAAACCTGCAGAGTTCACATCGTGAGGCGACATACTGCAAGCTGCATGCCAGTGACCAGAAAAACAAGAGAAATAAGGGATTCCCCTCCAGTCAGGGGAACCACGACATGAAGTACTGCAGCTGCCAAGGCCCCTGAAACCAAGAGAAAACAACCCCCGGACATGTCTGAAAGCTTCCTCTCATTCGCGTGTGTCTCATGGCATCACAGAGTTTTGATCTCATCCGGTCGGACACTTTGAGGGAATATTTTTCTCCCCGCCATCCCAGAGCAATCTGAATAATTTTAAACTGCATATTTTAACTCTCAATCTATCTTTGATGTCTTATTTGTGTGATTATGTCTCCCTGCTTGCAAAAGAAACAACCAGTATGTACCGACTGTCAACCACTCGTGGCACTTTCCTCCCTTTTTTCTTTCTTCCCTGCGCACGGGTGGGACTGTTTTAGATTTTTAGATTTTAGATGGGATCAAAGCCAACTCCCTCATGCTCCACTTCAAGTAAACACCAAATGGACGAGATGAAGAAACTTTAAAACATTGTTGAGGGGCGTTGGATTTGAGCCTCTCACGAGAAGCTTCTTGATGCTGTCGGTTTTCTAAACGAGAAATAACTTTTATTATCGGGTGTAGGCGGCCATCTTAACCTGAGCAATTAAAGCAGGGACGAAGCGCCGAGGCTGCAGAAAGCCGGCGACAGCCACCTCTAATTATTGACTGGCCCCTGGCTCCGCCGCGAAGAAGCTTCATTATTCTTCTTCCTGTGGTAATTTGTATTTGCCTGACATTCATCATATATTGTTGGTAACCTTTAATTCATCTGCTGTTAGCACTTTTGTCTGCTGAAGTAAGGCTCTGCTCGACCGGAGATTCATGCACAAACTGTAAAGTGGCAGTGTGCAAACGTCTTGTTGGCCCAAAGATATACACAACACACAAGATACTATCAGCTTGATTACTTTATTCTTCTTTCAGTTTGGATGTTTTACTTTTGCAGAGAGGTAAAGTTGTTGAAAAGGAAGTGAGAGTGGCTCTTA